>MU377216.1:0-56520 GCA_022495195.1 Xylaria digitata
GTAAGTACTTTTGCATAGAAAATTGGCTTACAGGGTACTTTAAAAAAAGTGCGAAACTTGCTTGTGTGCAAAACTAGCTTGTGTTATGGGTTATGTACTTATTTTTTGTTAACATTATTATTATTGCTATTTAGCTAACAGTTTTATTTTATAAAAAAATAAAATGTTGTTTTAAAGCTTTTACAAATATAATTTTTAATAAAAACAAAGTTTTTATTAGTTAGTTTTAGTTAAATTTATGCTATTATTTTAAAATTAAAAAAAAACTTTTAATTGCGTTTTATTTTTAAACTAATAGCTAAACTAAAAAAATAAACTAAATTATAAAAAATTACTTTTAATATTTTGTTAATAATAAACAACCTAATTAGTTTTAGCTATTGCTGCAAGCTTTTTTTGCAATAAATGTAGCTATTAGTAATACTATTAAAAAATTATTTTTTAAAGCATTATATAAATATATTTCAAAATTTAAAATTTTTGTTAAAAATAATTTTATTATAAAAAAGATATTATTAATATAAAACTAGCTATATAAATTAAAAACTATTTGCAATAAATTAATAAATTAATAGCGCAATATAATTAAAAAATATATAAAAAATTATAACACTAAACATATTTTTAAAAGTTTTTATATTAAAAAATTAGTAGCTTTATTAACTTAAAACTTTAAATTTTAGAATTGCAAATTAGCTTTTAAGTTTATTAAACTTTTTAAAATCTTAAAAACAGTTAGATTATAAGCATATTGTTTAACATTTTTATATTAATATAGTTAAATTTATAACGTATTTTTTATATAATTATTAAAACTTTAAACATTTTATTTATGCTTGTACTAAAAAATGCTAAAAACAAATAAAAAGTAAAAAATATAATAAAAAAAATAATATATTAAAATAAACTATATTATAAAGTTAAATAAAAAAGCTAGCTAAATAAATATAATTAATAAGTATTAGCTATTAATATTATTATTTTTATATTTATTAAAAAATTTGAAAAACAATAAAGTTATAAAAGAAAATAATAAAAATTAAAGCTATTTAAGCCGGCGTTTTTAGCATAAAAAGATTTTAAAGCTAAATTAATTAATTTTTAACAAATTTTTAAAACATTAGTTTTAAAAAACGTTAACAAAACCTAAAATTTTAGCGTAGTAAAAATTAAACTTACTATTTTAAACTTTAAAAATGTTTGCGCTTTATTAATAAGTTATACGTTAATTAAACTTAATTTTACTTAGTATTAAATTCGAATATATTGTTATATTGTAACTTATTGTTGCAAGCATTTTAAAACGCGTTATTAATATTAGTTTTAATAAAATATTTAACTTTTTTAGCAAATTGTTTTATTGCTAAATATTAAGCAATATAACTAGTATTTAAAAACTAAAAATATAACATAGTTGTTTAGCAATATTAAGTGCGCTATTTTATAGTTTAAGCAAGTTAACTTTAAATATAAAACAAAAACTATAAAAACTATTAATAGCGCTAGCAGTAATAAAAAAAAAAATAAACGTATTAAATAACGTTGTTTAGCTGTATATGCTTTATAAGCTAAATAATATTTTTAATTATATTTAAGTTAGCAAAATAAAGTAAATAAAATAAAAAAGAATATAGTTATTTTGCTATTTTTAATTTTGCTAATTATATTATATGCGGCTTAATAAACTGTAAAAAAATAATAAAAACTTTAAAAAAGCTAAAATTAAGCAGCTGCAATTTTTTTGCAATAAGATTTTAAACTTGCTTAAAAAATATTAACATTTGCATTAGTTTTAACTAATAAAGCAAAGTTATTATTATTAGCATAACAAGCTTAAAATATATATTTGCTTTATTTAAAAAGCTTTAACATTTAAACAACTTTAAATTATAAGCAGCAATTTGTATAAAAAATAATATAAAACAATTTATAGTTTAACAAGTTTTATAGCTTTTATTGTAGCTAATATAAAAAAACAAAGTTGTTTTTTTGTATGCATATAAAACTTTTAAAAGCAGGCTAGCTTAAAGCTAAAACATATATGTTGTAGCGCTTTAATATTAATAATATATAAAAGAACTAGTTATATAAAAAGGCTTTTTATAACAGCTAAACTTATGTTAGCGCGTTTAGCAAGTCTAATAACGTTAACAATAAAAAAGTATAATAACAAAATAATAAATAATAAAAATAATAATTTAAATAAAAAAAATAAATAAATAAAGCTTAAAAATAATTGAAATAAAAGCGTAATCGGCGGCAACTATAGCTAAAACTAACAGAAAATGCTAGCAGTAGCTAAAAAAAAAAAATATAATAAGCTATATATTTTGTTTTTAAATCAGCTTGCTAAATAATTCGCGTTTAAAGCAACGTGTTATTGCAGGCTTAAATATTTAAAAATTATTTAAAATACGCAGAATTTTTTTATTAGCTGAAAATTTTTATTGTTTATACCAGTTTTTTTATTATTTACACATATTTTTTACTAATTTTAATTAATTTATAGCTTTTAATTCTATATTATACTTTGTTATAATTTTATTTTTAATTATATGTCATAATTCAGGTGCACTACCAACCAAACCACCAATTAGAGTATGCTCTCTCTGATTCTGTCTGCCCATATTACTATGATTTATCCAGGTGTGCTCCGCACACTATTCTTTGCTTCTACAAGCTTTAGTCTTGTAGGAGACCTACTATACGGAATATACATTATATTGTACCTGACCTCAAGAGACTTCCCAAACGTGACATTATATTAATACTACTTATAACAACATTTAACTTTATATTTAGGTTAAAACAACTTATTATAAAAAAAAAAAATAATTGTTATAATTTAAGTGTATTATTAACTAAACCATTAATTAAAGTATGCTTTTTTTAATTCTGTTTGCCTATATTACTATAATTTATCCAGGTATGCTTTGCACATTATTTTTTGCTTCTATAAGCTTTAGTCTTGTATAAAACCTATTAACGCATCTCCCACTTGATTTTGGCCACCCTATTGGATTGGCCACCCCGAAATACATACAAAAAACGTCCGTGCGCTTTTAAATAACTCTACCAATATAAGTCCTATAAACTAATACTTAGTATATTTAGATTCCTTATTTTATGAGAAATTCAATAGTATTTTTATTTATTTTATAGCTATTTTATTTATAGCTATATAAAAAACCACGCTAAAATAATCCCTGTATTATTAAAAACTGTAAATATATTAACAAATAAAATAGCTATAAAATAAACAAAAATACTATTGAATTTCTCATAAAATAAGGAATCTAAATATACTAAGTATTAGTTTATAGGACTTATATTGGTAGAGTTATTTAAAGGCGCACGGACGTTTTTTGTATGTATTTCGGGGTGGCCAATCCAATTGGGTGGCTAATCCAAGTGGGAGATACGTTATATAGAATATATATTATATTGTACCTAACTTTAAAAGACTTTCTAAACGTGACATTAACACTTATTAATTATATTTATTTAGCTAGCTTTTTTATTTAACTTTATAGTACAGTTTATTTTAATATATTATATTTTTTATTATATTTTTTATTTTTTATTTGTTTTTAGCATTTTTTAGTGCGGGCATAAGTAAAATGTTTAAAGTTTTAATAACTGTAAAAAAAATACGTTATAAATTTAATTATACTAATATAAAAGTATTAAATAATACGCTTATAATTTAACTGTTTTTAAAAATTTAAAAAGTTTAATAAACTTAAAAGCTAACTTATAATTTTAAAATTTAAAGTTTTAAATTAATAAAGCTATTAATTTTTTAATACAAAAACTTTTAAAAATATGTTTAGCGTTATAATTTTTTATATATTTTTTAATTGTATTGCGCTATTAATTTGTTAATTTGTATAGCTAGTTTTGTATTAATAATACTTTTTTTAAAATAAAGTTGTTTTTAATAAAAAGTTTAAATTTTAAAATATATTTATATAATGCTTTAAAAAGCAATTTTTTAATAATGCTGTTAATAGCTATATTTATTGCAAAAAAAGCTTGTAGCAGTAACTAAAGCTAATTAGTTTATTTATTATTAACAAAGCATTAGAAATAGCTTTTTATAATTTAGTTTATTTTTTTAGTTTAGCTATTAGTTTAAAAATAAAACGCAATTAAAAGTTTTTTTTCAATTTTAAAATAGTAACATAAATTTAATTAAAACTAATTAGTAAAAACAAAATTTTTATTAAAAACTATGTTTATAAAAGCTTTAAAACAACATTTTATTTTTTTTATAAAATAAAACTATTAGCTAAATAATAATAATAATAATATTAACAAAAAATAAATGCATAAATTTAGTAAATTAATTAATTATTATAAATATTACGTTAATAATAATTTTATAATAAAATGTTTTAAATAACTTAGTAATAAAGTTTATAAATAATTTTTTTATAAAGCTAATAAGTATTAAAAAAGCATTTAAAGCATTATATTTTTAATAATGTTTTACTTTAAATTTAAAACAAATAGCGCATTTAATTATATAGTTACAAATATTTGTTTTTATAATTTGTTAATAAAACTTTTGCTATAATAGTTTTAATATATAATTTTAACCAAAATGTTTAGCTATAAAATTATTATAATATAGCTTAATAAACTAAAAATAAACTAATTTTTAAAAAAAAATGTAAGCTTTATTTTTATATTGCAATAAAAATCTTTTAATAAATTATTAAAGTTTTACAAGCTGTTTATTTAAAAGTTGCTTGCATAACTAACAACATTTAAAATTTTTTTTTTAAATTTAAAAAATTAAGTTTTATAAACTTTATTAGATCTTTAAGTTTTAAAAGTTTTTATTATTTATAGCTATACGCGCGCAGTAACATATAACTGCTTATACAAAAATAATACATTTTATAGCTAATTTAATAGCAAAAATTTTTTTTGCAAAAGTTTTAAAAATATAGTTTTTTATTGGCAATTAATATACGGGCATAAAGAATTAATACACAGGCATAACCTTACACGGGCATAACTTTTTCCTGCCTTTTTATTAGCTTGAAAAATTAATACATCTAGCTTTATCTACTTTACTTACTGCTTTTAAAACAGCTAATTGTATTTCAAAATTATTTTATTTATTAAAATACACATTTTTATACTTGTTTTTATTTTTTTTTTTATTATAGCAAATATTATAAAGCTATTACTTTTTTATAACGTCCTGTTTTAAAAAACTAATATTATACTATTTTAAAAAATGCTATTAAATTATGCAACTTAAAACAATAATATAATAAATACTACTGTTAAACAACTTTATATTTAGTTATAAACTACAAGCTACAACTTTTATTAACTTTTTTGCTTCTAAATACTAAGCTGTACTTGTTGTCCGCTTGCTTAAACACTTATTGTTTTTTTAGCTTTAAGCACTACTAACCGATTATATGTTTAGCGTTGCTTTTTATTACTTAACTTTTTTAAATTAACCTTAATTTTAGCTTTAGCTACTTTTAATTTGTTTTAACTTTTATAAAAACGTCTTTTTTTTTAACCTGTTAGCTTGTTTTTTTAATAATATAATAGGCTAACTAGCAAATTAAAAAATTAATCTAACTATAAGTTGAGCTAGAACTGCTTATAAAAAGTTTTTAAGTTTTTTATAAAGGTTAATAGCGATTTTAAAGTTTAAAATACGTTTATACAAATCTTTTACTGTTAATTTTTGCAATCGCTAACAAGAATAAATTTTGTATTTTATAAAAGAATCTTTAAATGCTAGCTTTAAGTATACCTTATAGCAACAAAAAATCCTAAGTTTATTAAAAACTAAACAATTGTTAATACAATTATTTATATTAACTAAATAAAAATTCTTTACAATAAATAATAATTTTTAAACAATCCGGTATTGCTAAATAATAAGCTTTAGCCTTTTTAATAATATTATTAATTAAAGCTTGCTTAAATAATTTGTAAAAAGCTTAAAATACTTGCGATAAAATAGTACTTTATTTTAAACAAAAGCTTGTTAGAAATCATGTTTTTAATCGCTTAGCATATTTTATATTGCTTTAACAAAGCTGTAAAAATAACTTATGTCATTTAACAAGTAGTTTTTAACGTTGTTATTACTTGCTTTTGTACCAAAAATAACTTAAATACTAAAATTATAATATTTACAAATAAAACAACGTGCTTATTAAGCTCTAAGTAGCATTAACAATTTATAAAAGTATTGCAAAATGCTTTATTAGTTGTTAAATTTATAACAAAAGTTTACTTATGCTTTATTATAATTAGCTTTAGTTTTTGCAAATATAACTAGCTTTTATATATTAAAAACATTACTATAGTTATAAAAAACTTTGTTAATAAATAATTTTGTGTTAAATAGCTTTTTATTTGTAGTATTTAACCTTTTTTATATTATAGTAATAAGGTTAGAATTTTTAAAATCGTTAGTTATAAAACTGTTGCTACTAGTCCGGCTTTTAATTTATTTGTTTTTTGCATAAAATAAAACATTAAAGTTAATATAATAAATACAAAGCTATTACTATATAAAAAAAAACTAATCGTTTAAAGCTGTTTTTATTAATTAATTATTATTAATTATAATAATATTAAAGTTTTAAATAATATATTAATTAACAAACTATTAAATACTTTTAGCAAAAAACTAGAACTTTTTTTGCTTTTTGTTATTAATAAAGCTAAAAGCAGCATTAAAAATAAACCTTAAACAAGTTTAACCGGTTGCTTAAAACAACAAAAGCTTAAAGCAATTAATATTATATATGTTATTAAAGCTAATAACTTTAAAAAATTGTTTTTTTATTTAAAAGCAATAAAAAAAAGTTTAAACTAAACTAATAAAACAATTTAGCTTATTTTTATTTTACTTAACAAAATAAAAGATTTTTTTGTTGTTAAAAAGTTTAATAAAAGCTGCTATTAAGTTATAATTATATAACTTTTTTTAATAAATAACAAAACAAGCGTTATAAATATTTTTTTAAATAAAAACAGTTCTAAAGTGTTGTTTTTTAATTAAGCTTTATATATTTTAAGCTTAAATATTAATACAGCAATTTAATAATTTAATAGTTTTTTTAACCAGCTTAATAAGCGTGCAATAAAAAAAGTGCGCAAAAAAGTCTATACTAAATAAATAATTATGTTTATAATGCTTAAAATTTAAATATTTGCGTAATAATTACTAGCCTTTTATTATAAACTTAGCAATAACTAACTATTTACAGCTAGTTTTGCAAAACTTTTGCTAACGTAAGCCCTAGCTTTTAAAAACTTTTAGTTGTTTATATTAATTATATAAAACAAAATACCAAATTAAACGCTTTTTATATATATACTTGTTTTTTTTAACAATATTAAAGCTATAGTTTTTAGCAAAAGTATTAATAAACTTAAATAGCATATTAAAAATAAAAAACGGATTGTTAAAAATAAAAAAGTTTGAAATAGCTTTAAAGCTAAAAAAAAACGATTAATAAGCAGGCAACAAAGTATTTAATTAAGCAAATAAAGGTTAGTTATATATTAAATAGTTATATAATTTTACCCAACGTAAAAATTAAGCTAGTAAGCTTTATTAATTTTGTAGCAATAAATACAGCAAAAAAAAATTGTACTTATTTAAATTTAGTAATAACAACTTTTAACGCTTTTGTTAGCAATATACACGCTTGTATAAACAAGCAAGCTTAAAATTAATTGCTTAATTATATTTAACAACCTTTTAAACTAGTTATAAAGCGTTTTTAAATTTAGCTTTAGTTGCAATAAAAAAGCTTAAATTTACAAATAAACTTAACAATTAATTAAAGTTGTAAAATATATTTCTTTATTTATTAAATTCTTTTTTAAGTTTAAGTATAAAAATTGTTATACGTTATGTTTATATTTTAAAGCTAATAAAATTATCTAAATATATTATATAATTATTATAAAGCTGCTATAATAGCTTACAAAAGCTTTTAAATTTACAAAAGTATAAAATAATACTTAAAACCTGTAAATAAAAAGCAAAAAGGTTTTTAAAAGCGCTGTTATTGTTAAAAATATAAGCATTAAAAAAGCTAAAAAATTTGCAAAAAATACGGCTTTATAAAGTAAAAATAATAACACAAGTTAAATAAATTATACAACAAGCTAAAAGCAATCAAAGTAGTAATAAGCAAGGTTAAACAAAGCTTAATACTTTAAACCGAAAATTAAAAGTATTTTTTTTAAAGCCTTAAAACAAGGCTTTAAATACTTCGTTTAAAATCTTAAACAATATATTAGCAATAATTGTTTGTATAACTTGCTGCCGCTTTTAACAATATAATAAATTATTAAGTATAAAAGCTTAAGCGCGCTTTTGTTAATAATATAAAAACATTTTTAAAAATAATTAAATAGTATTAGTTATTAAAAAAGGTTTTAAAACAATGCATAATAAAAACGTATTATAAAAGTTAAAAATAATATAAATAATAATATAAAAATAATAAAAAAAATAAAATAAAAATAGCAAAAAAGATAAAAAAGTAACAAGCAACGTTAACAATTAATTTTTAAGCCAATAAAAAAGCAGAAAAAAGTCATGCCCATGTAAGGTCATGCCCATATATTAATTCTTTATGCCTATGTATTAATTGCCTTTTTATTTTAGTATTAGCTACTTTAATTTTCTGTTTTAACAAAAAAAATAAATTAGCATTTTAAGCCTTGTAAGCTATATAAATAAAGCAGCACAAAAGCGTATCGGCTTTATTTTGCTTACTTTTTTTATATTTAATAATAAAATTAAAAAAAGCTAAATATATACATTAGTAAGCTTATTTGCTATTTAATTTAAACGTTTTTATAAAAGCTTGCAAATTAGTATAATTAATTAAAACTTTAACAAATAATTTGCTTTTTTATAAATAATGCTACTAATGCTTAAAGCATTTTATAATAGCAAACATTTTTTAATTAAAAACATTATATTTTGTTTTTATATTATTAAACATATAAAAGTAAAACAAAACAAGTTGCTACTATTTTTAATTGTTTTTTTATAATAATATTTTTGTTAACGCTACTTTAAAAAAATCAGTTTTTATTAATATTTGCTTTTTAAAGTTAAAATATAAAAAAAATAGCTTTTTTACATAAATTTTTTAACTTATTAAAAGCTGCACATACTAAATTATTTAGTAAGATTTAACTTTTTTTTGTTTTAGTTGCGCCTTTTTTTAAATACTTAGTTAATAAAGCTACAACTTAAAAATATTTTTTAATAAAGCAGCAATAAAAGTTATAAAACTTTAAAAATTGTTATAGCTTATAATAAAAACAAAAAAGTAGCTAGTTTTAAATAATATTAATATAGCTAAAATTTATTTTAACTTTTTTACTAAATATAACATATTTTAAAAAGTTTAGCATATAATTTTACTTTTTATAGTTTTTAAATAATGTTTTATATATGTTTTATATAAAACTTTTTATTTATTAAAAATATAAATATATTATTTATATATATAAAACAAAAAATATTTAAAATTTTATTAAGCTAAGTTTATAAAGCTTTTAGCTTATTTTGTACTAAAAAATATATAAAATAATACAAAACTATAGCATTGTTTTACAAGTTTATTACAAAATTATTGCGCTTAAAATAAAAAAGTAAGCTAGCTTTATTATTATTAAAAAAATCAGCTAAGTTATAAAACTTAGCTAAAACTTTTTTAAGTTTTAACTAAATTAAAAATAACTTTATTTTTTTAAGCTATATAAGTTTAAGCAGTTAAATAATTATTTAACAAAACTTTTAATTATAACAAGCTTTTGCAAATTAAAAAGCTGTTACTAGTTTAAAATATTATTAATTAAAGCTTAAATTTAGTATAATACTTTAATTTTTTAAAGTTAACTAAAATAGCAAAACAAAATTGCTTTTAAGTTTGTTATTTTTATTAATAATAATATAAGCGCAACAAAATTTTTAAATAATTTTGCAGCTGTTAATTAATTTATAAAAAACTTAATAAGCGCTATAAATAAAAAAAGTGCTATTAGCAACATGTTCTAAAAAATAAATATAAAAAAAAGCAAAAGTGTAGCTAACACAATTATATTTAGCATATATATTTAAATTAACATAAGTTTAAATAAAGAGTTTTTTAAAAAATATAGTATAAACATTGCAAAAAGTATAAAAACGTTACAAAATTAAAATATAAAGCTATTAATTAAATTTAAACTTAATATTTTTAAAAACTAAGCTTATTTGTTTTTTTTTAGCTATTATTTGTATAGCTTTTTAATAAAAACTTAAATTAAATATAATTAACATTGTTATTGTTTTTAAAACAATATTTATTAAAGTTATAAATAGTTTAAATTTTTTAAATTTTTTGCTTTTTAGCTTTTTAAAGTTGTAAACAGTTATAACTTATATGCTTTATTTAGTTATAATTAAAACATTTAACATTTTTTATAGCTAACTTATAGTTTTTATACGGGTTGTTATTATTACAAACGCGTTTTGCTAAAAAATAAAAGCTATTGCTATTTAATAAAAATTTTGTTATAATATAACGCTTATGCTTATTACTTATATTATTTCGGTTAAAACTTTTTTAGTTATTATTAATGTAATAGCTATTACGGTTTTTAGTTATATTAACATGTTTTTAGCTTTAGCAATAATAATTTTTTTTATTTAAGTATTAATATTATTAAAAGCTTTTGTTTAGTTTAAAGTTAGTTTAAAATTTAAACTGCTTAAAATTTTTTTAGTTTTAATTTTTTTTAGTTAGTTTTATTATTTTTTAACGTTATATAGCTATATTTATTATGTTAATTTTTTTAATAAGTAATAAGTTAAAATAACTAAATATTTTATTTTAAAGCGTAATAAAAAGCTTTTAATAGTATAGCATAGCTTTTTTAAAATTAGTTTGCCTGTTTTTTTAGTTTTAATATATATAAAAAATACATTTTAATTATGTTTATATTAGTATTAGTTTTTGCTGTTTAAGCCTTAAATAAAGCTACAGTATTAGTTTTTGTAAGCTTAATTTTTTTTGTTATATATATATAAAATGCGTTTAAAATAACGCTAAAACTTGCGTATTAAGCTAATAAACATAAAGTTTAGCTTTTAAATTTATTTAATTTATTTGTTATAAATAAAATTTATTTTAAATAAAAAATATTTAAACTTAAGTAACTTGCTCAAGTTTGCATTGTTATTAAACTTATTATTGTGCTTGTTTTAATAACGTTGCAAATAAAATTTGCGTTTAACTTAGTTTTAAAAATGCCTTTTTTAACTAAAAAATAAAAATAATAATAAAAATAATAATATAAATAGCTCTAAATTAAAAAAGTTATTTTTAGTATAATAGCTAAAATTAAATTGTTAATTAAAAAAAGTAGTATAATAGAAAGTTTAATAAAAAATGTTTAAATTGTTAAAGTTTTTTAAATTTTTTGATTTTTTAATTTTTAAAACCTTTTTTTTTTTTTATAATTGTTTTATATGCTTTTTTAAAACGCAGTTTATACAAATCTAATATAAACTGCTTTTTTTGCTTTAGTTGTTTTTTTAGTTTGTTAAATTTAGCAATTAACTAAGCATTTTGCTATTAAAGTAGTTAAATAAAAGCTTTTTTTAGTTTTATTGTATTAGTATTAAAAAGATTTAAAAGCTTTTAGCTTTTGTTGTTATTTAAAAATGTTTTGTTGCTATTTTATAAATAACTTATATATAAAAGTTTTATAAAAAAAATAAAGCAAGCTAGTTGTTTTAAAGCTATAATAGTTATGTATTATAAATAACTTTTAAATAAAAGTTTTAAAATTAAATATAATATAATATATATTTTGTATAATAAGTTTTATATAAAACTAAAGCTTATAAAAGCAAAAAATAGTGTGCAAAGCACACTTAGATAAATTATAGTGATATGGGCAGATAGAATTAAAGAGAGCATACTCTGATTGGTGGTTTAGGTGGTAGTGCACCTAAATTATGACAAACAATTATTGCTAATTTTCTAACTCGGAAAACCTAAAACCGAAAAAACAGCTACTGTAAAATACAAAAATAAAAAAACTAAAAAAGAATTTATTAAACAAGCCGGAATAAACTTTTAAGCTAAGATTTTTGTTAAACAATTTATATAAAAACAATATTTACTTTCGAAAAAAAAAATTTAATAAAAACATTTAAAAACTATTATAATAGTTTACTATATTTTGTTTAAAAAAAAATAATTTAGCATTTTAGTTTAAACTTATGTTTAATAAAATAAAATAAAATAATTTCTAAATTTAACAAACTTATAAATAACTATGCTTTTTATTAACTAATAAAGTATAAAAAACTTTTATTTTAAAAATTTAAACTACAATGCCTATTAAACATAGCAAACTATTAACATGTTGTTAACTTACATAAACTACTTAAAAAAAGCAAAACCGAAATTGTAAACCTTGTTAAGTAAAGTAAATTTTTAGCCAACTTCGGCACTAAAAAATTTGCCCGTTTGTAAGATCACGCGTTTGCGTATAGCAGGCGCTTTACTTACCTCCAACTTTTATAAAAACATTATACTTAATTTAAAACATAAAGCCATAATTAATTAGCTTTTTAATAAGCTTAAAAAGGTAACTAAAAAAAAAACGTTTTTAAAAACAAGTAAATAAAACTAATTAACAAATAGTTAACTTATTAATAAAACAAAAATCTTTTACTAAGTTAAAAAAAAACTTTAATAAAGTATATGTTCCTATTTTTTTTTAAATAATAAAAACAAAAATTAAATTAAATTTAAAGTCGAGTATTAAAAAATAACAAACTGTTTAACATTTAATACTAATTAGTTTATTAATAATGCTGCTAAAATAATAAACATTAAGTTTTAACTCGGAAAAAAAGTGGCTAAAAACTTGCAGCCTTATTTATTTAACAACTACTTTAATAAGTTAATAACGTTTAAAAAGCTTTTAAAACATTTTTAAAACTACTATTACAATGTTAATATATTAAACAAAGCAAAAAAAGCATACTAAAAACTTATTATGCTTAATAACTTTTTAAAGTTTTTTAACTTTAAAAATAATTTTGTAAAACTAGCTAAAAAAACCTTTTTGTAAAAAAATAAATAAAAAAAGAAGTTTAAAAACAAGCTTTTTTTTTAACTAACTATTGAAACAATTTTTAAATACTTAAAAAAAAATGTTATATTTAACGTTTACTGCACGTATTATACTTAAATTGCCCATTACTTGCAGTTTATAGATTAAAAACGCAATTCTACTTATATAACTATAAGTATTAGTAAAAGCGCTCGAAGTAAATATAAAGGCAAAAAAAAAAGGTAGCTAAAAAGAATTCGAAAAAGCAGTAAAAACTAAACAAAATCTTAGGCGCTTTAATGCTAAAAAAAAAATGCGCAAACTAATTTTAAAAAGTTAATGTTTTTATTGTTAAATACTAGGTTATATTTTAAAGAACTATTTTTACAAAAATAAAAAAGCACAAAATGTTAATTAAAAGGCTTAAGTAGCTGCTATTTTTGCAATTTATAAACTAAATAGCTTTTTGCTAACTTTTAAAAACAAAAACAACGCAATACAACAAGCAAAAAATTAACTTTAAAAAAGTTAAATGCCTACTTAAAAAATGTGTTTTTAAAAAATATAATAAACAAGTATTTTAAAAGTTAACTACTTGTGTACACTTGTACTTTAAACAGTAATAAACTTTTATTAACAACTTATAATGCTTTTAAAAATATAAAAGCAGGTTTATATATTGCTATAAATATTAAAATAGCAACTAATTTAATAAAAAAATTAAAACCACTAATAATTACGCAATTCTAATTATAAAAAGTAATAGAATACAATAAAAAAAGCAACTAAAATATTTGTAAAGCTTTTTAATTAATTTTACAAATATAAAGCAAAACTTTTAAAAAAATTCTTGCTTTTGTGCTAAACATGTAGCATAAAGTTATACTAAAAAAACTATACTTCGAAAAACATAGCATATTACTTAATTATTGCAAACATCGCCTAATTTTTTTACTTACTTTTTTAGTAAATACTGTAATACATAATTTAGCTATAAACGATGCTAAAATATAGCTAAGTTATTTAAAGTATTAAAATAATATAAAACAAAAAAACAAAAAAAATAAATAAAGAATTAAATAAACGGAAAAAACAAAAAAAAAGGTGCACAAGTATACTTTAAAAAAAACCTTTTAAACTAAGTTACTATTTTAAAAAAAAGCAACAAAAGTAATCCTTTAACAAAAAATTTTGCAAAAATGCAAAAAAGTTTAAATAGGCTTTCCTCTCTTTTAATTAAGTCCACTTACCAAAAAAAAAAAAGAAGCTTGTAAAGCGAAACAAAGATAAAAAAAAAAGAACGTATTTATTTTAAACTAGAAATCCGATGCACAAAAACCATACCGATTAATAAAAAACAGAATTAAATAGTTTAAACAAAAACCTAGCAACAAAATTTTAACTGTTAGCGCTATAGCCTTTACAAGCTATGTTTAACGCAAAAAAGCTTATAAAAAGATTTAAAATACAAGTATTTATTAAATCGACAAGCTTATCGAATAACAATAAAAAGTAAAAAAATTTCCGGAAAAAAAAAGACAAAAAACTGAAAAAAAAGGCTTTGGGACTTATACCCTTAGAATTTTTGAGATTAGTACTAATTATTTTGTTGTACAATGTTTTTTTGCAAAGTTATTAAAAAGTGAAGTAAGTACTCCTGTATATAAATTGGCTTACAGGGTACGCTAAGCCAAAGTGCGAAACTTGCTTGTGTGCAAAACTAGCTTGTGGGATGCGTTATTTGTAATAAATATTATATAAAAAAATTGTTTTAGCGTATTTATTACTATATAAGCAGTAAACTTAATATAAATTTAAGTAATTATATATAAATAAGCGTTAATACAAGCGTAAATTTAGCAAGTTAGCTATTATATAAATAAATAAAAAAGCTTGTTATACAAACCTTAAATTCTATTTTTTAAAGTTTTATATGCCTGTTAAAACATTAAAAAAAATTTTAGCTTAAAATAACAAATTTTTTATACTAATAAATAATTAATTAACTATGTTATTGTACGCTTTTTAGTTACTACGTTTTATAATATTAATAAAGCTAGTTTTTATTAACAATAATACTAGTTTATGTTTATACAAACTTATAAAAGTAGTTTTTTTTAAAGCTTTAAATTATAAAACTTTGTTACATATGTTAATAAAGCTATTTTGCAGCTTGTTATAACGTGGTTTATAAGCGAGTTGCCTATTTAAGCGAGTTGCCCGGTTTTTTGGCACTTACTCTAGAAAGAAATTCCTATACAATATTCGTCCGTGCATAAAATATTAAAAATTACGTTTAAAAATCGAAAAAAAATCGGAAAAATATAAAGTTAAAATTTTGGGCCTATTTTTATATATAGAAAATATAAAAATATTTTTTCTAATTTTTTAACTATTTTATTACAGCTTAAAATTTTAAAACCGAGCTAAATTAACGTATTTTTTGTTTTTTAAACATAACTAGCTTAAAAAAATAGCTAGCAAGCTATACTAATTTGTTTTAAAATACATTTTAAGTTATATATTTTAAAAAAAAGGTCTAAGATTTTTCTGATTTTTTTTCGAAAAGTTATTTAAAGTGGGGTATGTATATATACAGTTATTTTATATAACGAGGTATTGTTAAAAAACCGGGCGACTTGCTTAAATAGGCGACTCGCTTATAAACCACGTTATAACTTAAATACGTTTTTTGTTTATATAATACTATTGTTTTATATAATGTTAAAAACGGATATTTTAAATCTTATAAAAGCTAATAAAAATATTAGCTTTTTAAAAGTTATTTTAAATTAATTAATTTTTTTATTTTTGTACAAAAAATAAAAACTAAATATAAAAAAGTATTGCATTAATATATATTAAGCTTGTATAAACATTACGTTTTAAGCTTTAAATTTAAATATAACGCTTTAACATATATTAAATATATTAACAACTTTATTAAATAATAAATTAGAAAATATTTTTAATTAAAGTTTTAGCTTTATATAAAGCTAAAATTTTATTTTAAAGTTTGTTAATATTAAATAGTAGTTAAACTATTACAATTGTTAATATTATATAAAAATAAAAATAAATAAATAAAGCAAAATAAAACAATTGTTTTATTTTGCGTTTTTATTGTTATACAAAACTAAATTTATTTATATATGCTTATTTATTTAACTTTATAACGTATAACACAAGCATTTTAAACATATAAGCATTTTGAACACTTTTTTATACTTTTATACATATATTTGTTTTTAATAATATTTTAACCACTAACAATGGCACTATTATATAAAAAAAAAGATATGCAGCTTGCTATCTAAGCTTTAAAATGCGACAAAAAATTATTTTTGCAGCACGCTGCAAAAATTTATAATATGCCGCTTTTAACCTTTTTTATAAAACGCGCTAAAATTTAATTAAAGCGTACAATACGTTTAAAAACATGTTTATTATTAAAATTTAAAAAAAAAGCAGTTGTATAATATATATTTAATTTAAATGCGCAAGCATTTTTGCTAAAGTTATATAATATAAAAAATATAGCTAACTAATTATTATGCAAACGTAATATACTTTTAGTTAAAGTTAATTAGGCTTTAAACTTTGTACAACAAACATTTAACTTTTGTACGCGTTTTAATTGCTAAATTAATTATTAGCAAGTTTTTTACAAAAATTTTAATATATATTAAACATAGTTTACTTTTGTACAAAATATAATTACGTTTAAAAGCATTTTAAAAAAAATATTTACAACTTTAACAAAATAAGCTTTATAATAAAAAAAATGTTATTTAAAATAGTTATAATTTTGTTTAAAAGATATAAATAACTAAAAGCTATATAACAAGGTAATTAAAAATAAGCTACAGTTATTTAAGCTGTTTTTTTGTACAGCTATTTTTTATTGCTTTATATTATTTTGGCTAAAATTATTTACTTTTTTTTTTAATATAATATCAAATTATTACTAAATTAAAAAATTATAATAACAAAAAATAGTTAAACTATAAATAAAAAAAGTTTAAATTAAATTAAGCATTTTAATTAATATATAATTAGTTATATAAAAAGTTATTACTGCTTTTTAATTTTAAATAGCTATAAAAGCTATTACTTTGTTTAATTTAAGTTGTATGCTAAACAATATAATATTATTATATTTTGCATACTTTTTTATTTATTATTTAAACTTTAGCTTTTTAATATTAAATGTTTTAGTTTTTTAAAATAAGCGTATAGCAAAAAAATTAACAAATTAGCTTAGGTTTATATTACCTACGTTAATAAAAAAGATTTTTTAAAATCATTTTATACTATATACAACGCTTTAATAATTAAACAAAACATTTAAAAAAGTTAGAAAAAGTTTAGCTTTGTTTTATATAATTTTATATATATTATTTTACAACTTTTACTAAAAAATCTAATTAAAACATTTTTAAGATTATTTAACAGGCTTTAAACTTAAAAGTTAAAAATATTGTATAACGCTAAAAACGCTAAATTGCACGCTAAATTGCAAGCCAAATATATTAAAAATAAGGTTATATAATACTAAAGTAGCTTTTTAATAGCTATTTTAAACGCAATTAATTTAATTGCAAAAAAAACAAGTATGCTAAAACATTAAGTTATATTATTGCAAACTAAAATAGCTAAACTTTAAAAAGCAAATTAAAAACTAAGCTAACGTTGTTATACAAAAAACAAACAGATTTAAGCAAAAAAATTATTTATTATACAAAAAGAACAAAATTAAAAAATTAAAAAAAGCTGTTAAAAAGCAAATAAATAATAAAGTGCGGTCGGGTAATTGTTATATAAAAGCGAGTGCTATACGTAAACAAGGCTGTAGAATTTGTAAAAAGCCTGGACATAATGCTTATACATATAAAAATAAGCCAGAAATAGTTAACGAAAACAATTTTAAATAGTTTTAATTAATTTTTTATGTTGTTGTTAAATTATTAAGTTTTTTTGTGCAAAAATATAAAAAAGTGTTTAGAATGCTTGTATGTTTAAAATGCTTGTGTTATACGTTACGCTATAAATAATTAATAGCTTTTGTAGTTTAGTAGCTAATACAGTTATATTAAATATAAAAAACCTGGGTTTGATAAAGCTTTGATTTTTTTTTTTTTGTTTTATTAGTTATTGTACGAATGAACTAGTGGGGCAAAACCGGAATTTCTAAAAAAAAAATAGTTTTGTTGGAAATGTGGTAATGGCCCACCGTCCAAGCAGACCAAGCGTCACGAAACCGGGGCTGGCCCTAGAAGCAAGCCACAACAGGGATTTGTGGCCACGTGACTAAGTGCTCCATGAGCTCCGAGACCAGACAGAGTACCATATCCGTCTTCAACATGCTCTCAGGACCCTTCATGTTTCCCGCTCTGCGGTGAAATGATTGTCTGAACAATGCCCTCTCGGCCTTCTGATGTCCCGCGGTGCAGATCCCAACAAAGCCCTTCTGGACCGGTCAGGAGCACACACCGTCTTCTCGTACTTCTTGAAAATATCTGCATCACAATTCCTCGGCGAGGAGTGCTTCGACGACTATCTTAGAACATTGGTCTTCAGGGAGGGTGCCGGCCTCAGTGTTCCGCACGACGGGGTTGTTGGCCCGGATGCTAAGGTTGTTTTTGGGACTCTTGCGAGATCGCGCCCGGAGGAGTCGATGCTAGCTTCTTATTGTACCAAACTGGAAGATCTTATGAGAAGATTAGCAGCTGATCCGGGACGAGCTCGGCTCCTCTCGTCTGTGACTAAGAAGCTTATTGTGTATTGTTCCAGCAGGGAGGATGACTTGGGGGACTGTCATTAGCGATATCCCAGGACTTCACCTAACATATTGCCGAGCCCCTATTACAGTTAGTCGATTGCGAGCTAAAGATTGGCAAAAAACGAGAAGGCACGCGGAAGAGGTATCGGGACAGTTGGTGTGATGTGTCATACAACGTCAGCATCAAGCAAGCCAAAGCGGAAAAGAAGAAAGCTGCTTGATTTCTTTATAAGAGAAAACAGCAGCTCTAATACCTGTCAAAATCGGAAGGCTAGGATACTTAGGATTCACATACGGTAATCTACTATATATTGGACCTTAGACTTCTAGATAATCTAACGAGATTACTAAGTATACCTTTGATAACATTAAGGTCCTAAAGTCGAAAAAGGCGATCACCCGTTAGATCTATTGAAGTCCGGAAAAGCTGGCTTAAGTAGCTAGGATGGACCACCAAGGTCGCCGTGCTTCGTCCCTATTAATGATATCTTGACCAACATGCCACATCTCACGGTTTCTATGCCCGCCTGTTTTAATCGCACGTGCAAAACCTAACCTAGCGCGTTCACGGGCGCGTTCAACAGCTCAAAAGGAAAGTTAGGCTTAAAGACGAGTCGAAAAATACCAACCGTTAGCGTTGGTCTCCTTACAAGTGAAAATATCAGCAAGGAGGCGCAAAACATGTGAACGAATAGCTTCCCATTTATTGCACCCTTTACGAACAAGCGCTTTACATAATAAGCTGCAACTTACAGTTTAAACGCGTAATTAAGCAGACAATACTAGAATTGTCAAAGAACTGAGAAAAGAAAATTATAGAAATTAAAAACCGAAAAAAGGTCCAAACTTTGTAAAATATAACACGAGTTTAGTAAATAAAAGTAGCAAAGGCTTGTTTTTATACAAAAATCCGGATAATTTTCTTATTTAAAATAAGTAGCTAAAAACAAAAATAAAATGTTTTACTTTTATAGCAAGTTTATTACTAAGATAACCCTACTAGTCACAGGCCGTTAGGTCGCGGGTCACTTGGACTTATTAGCATTATACGGTAGTTTCCATATAAATTTGTTATAGGCCCACTTTTTTAATAAATTAATTAAAATTCGAAAAAAAAAATCGGAAAAATAGTACGCTAGTACTAAAATAGCAACATTAAAATCTATTATATTATAAAATTTTGAAAAAAATAAAAGCTTTAATTTAATTATTTTTGAAATTTTTAAAAAGTTTTTAAAAAAAATTTATATATAAAAAGTATACAGTGCTATATATATTTAAAAAAAGCTATGTTTTTAAAAACATATATTAAAAGCTATTGCTTTTTTTAAATATATATTTTTATATAAACAAATAATTTAAAATAAAATATTTATTTAATTTAAAACAGTTTATTTTTAAAAATCTTTTTTAAATTTATATTAAAGTTTAAAATTAAAATTTAATAATTTTTTTAATTTTTTTTACATACAAATTTTATATGGCAAAAAAAAGTTTATAAACACTATATATTATACCATATAAAATACAATTTTAAAAAATTTAAAATTCTTTATTTTTTTAATATTATAAAATAAAATATTTTAAAATAAATAAATATTTTATTTTTAATTATTTTTTAGTATAAAAATATATTTATAAAAAAAGCGGGGGCTTTAAATATCTTTTTTTAAAAACATAGGCTTTGTTAAATTTATATAGCACTGTGTTATTTTAACATATTTAAAAAAAGCAAATATTTTAAAAATTAAAAAAAAATTATTTATTATATAAATAAATTTTTTTTTAATTTTTATAATATAATAAAGTTTAATGTTACTATTTTAATATTAGCGTACTATTTTTCCAATTTTTTTTTCGAATTTTAATTAATTTATTAAAAAAGTGGGCCTATAACAGATTTATATGGAAACTACCATATAGTGCCGATAATTCTAGGTGGCCCGCGACCTAACGGCCCGTGACTAGTAGGGTTATCTTACAACTTAATAAATAGCTGCAGCAGCTTAAAAACTACAAAAAAAACAAAAAACAAAAATAAAATAAAAAATAAAATAAAATTTAAGGCCTTAATTAAAACATAATACAAAAATGTTATTAAAACTAATAATCACAATGTTGTAACAGGATAGCACACAAACAAGGTGGTTGCTTCATATAAAGTAAACCGTTTAGTAGGCGTGGCCTGTGTAACTCTTGTATATAAAAACGGTCGACCATTTAATTAGCGATTTACTAATTAGCTACTATTAGTTAACGTAGAAATTGTAATACATACTTTAGCTTAACGTATTTAAGGCGTTTTTTTATAATTATTAGCGAAGGCTACGATAATCGCGTACGTTAGGATACGAGGCATTAAATAAAAGGAGCTACCTTTAGGGACCGCACATATGCGTGTACAATAAGCTTTCTTCCTGGATTAGGGATCAACTCCTTCTAATTATAATAGATGGGGACTGAGATCGCAATGAGCGCTACGCTCGACGAATTTCCGAGATACAACGAGAAACACGATACTACGTACGACAATATCTCAGCCGGAAATGTGAGAAACCGTGAGCGTCCTCAGATCGTGAATTAGAGTTTCTTAAAAAAGATTACGGCTAGTATCATGTAAAACAATATTTCAAACTACGATCTCTATTTCGAAACCCTATAAGATAAACCTATTACTCGAAAGGGCGGTTGGCATTGTTTCTGCAAATATCACAATCCTAGCCAGATACAGGCAAAATAAATACAAGTTCCGCCGCAAAGAGGCCAGAGCAAATCAGTATTACCCCACCAGAACCCAGGACGTCTCTCATTACCTAATAGACGGAAAGTAAGACAGCAGTAACCCTCGACTAATGGCCATAGCCTAAAGTAGGAAACCATCAGTATGCGGCGCGGCCACGCACAACCACAACAGACGCAGCCAAGCGCGGATAAAAAACACCAGTAAAACCCGCGCCGCAACGCAATCCTCCTCCTGCCACAGGATGTACATCCCATCCTAAAATACTGCGCCTCGGGACAGCTAGCTAGCCAACCGCGCCCCTGTGGCGTCCGGTCCATGGTTACATGATACACGAATTAGTAACGATAGTAACATCATATCAAAGCAAAGATCGATGATGATTTCAAGATCGAACACATAAAACCAGTAATGGGAATAATTACATTATCATAATCTAAGAGAAGCACCTAGAGCAACGGGTTGAAATTCCCGAGGAAGGCACAAAGTGATAAAGCTCGAAATAACCAAGTAATGCTGATGAATTTCGACGTAGGCCAGCTTGTCTATGTCTCCTTAGGGCTCCCTGGCGGGGAAAAAAAAAGGGTGATAGACATTAATGAAAAACACTACAAAGAGGCGAAATAGAGGTTGTTAAAAAGAAAAGTCATTACGTCGTGTGACCGTTGCCGCTCGCGTGTACCCCATCACCCTGGGAAGTGGACGGGCCGGGGCGAGATGATCCAGGATTCAGCACCTCCTTGATACGCCTCGGCTCCTCCAAGAACTCCCAGGCCCGTTCCTTTTTGCTCTTGCGTCCTTCGTCGCCCGCCTGCTCCATTTCGTCCAAGTCGCTGATATCGCTGGAACTAAAGGAGCTGGCGGTCGGACTGCGGTTTAGAATCATTCTGATATTACGGCCTTCCTTCTTCTTCATATTGCGCTGATGTTCTTTCAGTTTCTGGTCCTCTGGGTCGTCACAGCCAAGGACGACAATCCCCAGCCCTGGAAAGTTGCGCCGAAGGAACTCACGCAGATCCGGTAGAACCGACTTTTCTGGCCGGTAGGTACCACTGTCGTTGTCAATTATGAGCTCATAATCCTGTGGTTTCGCAGCTGGAGTTTCTTTGTGTGGTCCGCCCTCAGATTCATGATTTGCGGGGTGGGTTGATTGACTGACGGTGCTACCGGATGTCTTAGGCCTCTTTACCTTCCTAATGAAGAACTCTCCAGAGCAGGCAATGTATATCTGAGCATCACTGTGCATGGTGTGTTTGCTTAACAGATCAATACCAAACTCTTTGCCAGTCTCCGTGAAACGCATGAGACCATCAAGAGTGATGATGTAAGTAAAAACACGGGAGCCTTCGTCAAAATGCGCCAACTTCAAGAATTGAAGACTAGCTTCTTCTGAGCACGACTCGAATGTACCCCACTCTGTCGATTTGTCGAAGTTATAAATGCGTTCGTGTTGATGATGCAAAGCCTTGTTCAGGATATGGCCACGAAAGCCGGTGCTTCGGAAAAGAAGGCCGATGATGGGTCTAAACTCGACGAAGCGATGATAAAGTTTTGGTGGTACAGGACCAGCTAATTGGATTTCGTTGGCCTGGAAGTCGTATTTCTGTGTCTTCTTATCATTATTCTTAAGGTCTTTCTGAGCGGCTGAGTCTTCGTCACGGCTCTGCGAATCGGCAGCCTCGTCCTTGTTGACCTTGACGCCAGTTAGACGCCCAATCATAGGCGAGAAATGCTTGAAGTAGAAAGTAGGCCCGACAGTATAAATCTGCCCGTGTGGCGGATCCGACTTCCCGAGCACCACGGCGCTGATGTATAGCCGAGGAGTCATCGAGACATCCTTATGAAGGGCACTGGAGGCAGCCTTTAGAAGATATGCTCGCTTACTACCCATACGTTTCTTGACATCGAAGACCTTGTCCGGCGGCGCGAGATCTTTCCAAGATTCATTAATTCTGTATACATAGATGGTAACATTCCCTAGACGATCATTCTTATCACTGTGATACATGGGGTTAGTAATCGCTGTTTTGATCCGAACTGTAAGCCTTGTTTGAATATGCACAAAAATTACGAGGCATGATTCCAGGTCGAAAACGGCCTTTCATATCCTCGGAGTAAGAAGAATAATAAGATGACTACGAGAAGTACTTACGGCCAGTCCTCGTCATACAAGCGACACTTGAGCCTGAAACCAGACGCAGGGACGTTTGCGACGATCCAATCTTCCTCCCAATGTGGCTCTAGAGATTTTCGAATGGTACGTGTTCGATAAACTAGATCGGGATCTTCCTTATGACGCTTCGGTACCGATGTGGTAAGCGTGGCAGTAAGGAAAGGATCGGAGGAGCCGGTGCCGATATCAGCGGTAGGCAGGTTTTCTGCGCGATGGAAAGTGAACTTGACGGTATAGCCAGGCGGCGCATCGGGAATGGGCGTCGGGTCGAACCCGCCGGGTGGCTTCGCCATCGCCTTCATCTTCTCTTTCTGATCCTTGATTTTACCCTTTATCGTCGGAGTACGTTGTAGAGGGTTCGCGTCACGGCCCTCGTCTTGCGCGACAACTCTGTCATGGTCTAGCGAGGGAGCGCCGTCGGAACTCCGCGGCCCATTGTTGGCGTCGTCCACTCCATTGACACCCGAAGACATGTTGGTAGACATGCGCGGAAATGCGCGACCGAACACGGCGACGCGCGCGACGGGGTGGAGGATGCGCAGGACACAACGGAGACGGAGAGGGTGTTTTTGGCGGTTTAGCGTCGCCGGTGTCGGGGTATGTCACGGCCAAGACAAGACGAAGCTCTGGTGACGGCGATGGATGATGAAAGCCAAGCCGGCCCACACACAAGGGCGCGAGTTAGGTGCGTCGGCTGCGACGGGTATATATATATAGAATGCGACGGTCGGGTGGCTAATGCACGAGGGATTGTCGAGACGAAGAACGTTAAAAAAAGGGTAGATAATTGATAGGAATATGGATATAGATATTGCTAGGTACTGTAAGCTATCGCGAAACCCCGCGAAAAGGATTCAGGAGATTTAGGAATCATGCGGTGAAGTTAAAGACGACTTTAAGACATGAAGAACTGGCTAATATCTGAATGACGTTGAGAAAAGAAAAGCGAAAACAAAGATGAGGAAAACTAGTCAATGGTCGTCTCGTTCTAATAGGTAAGATAATTAGTTGTTAGGCTCTAGTGGTGTTGCCGGGGAAAAAAAACAATTATTACATTGCCGAATAAATGGGGGGCATGGCGATGGCTAGTTGTGCTAGGTTCTATAAACTTGGTAGAGCTCATGTCTCGATGGCGGTAGTGTGCCGGACACCCGTGATGCGCTGTGCCGGAGAGCCGTGATGGTTCTCTCTCTACCTACGGTACTCACTTAGTATACTAACGTTAGTATACGCTAAATGCGTATTCCAGCACCACTTCACGGGTTCAAACTGGGCTGAGGTTAGGTTGAGGTTAGGTAGGTAGATGCCTAGACAGTGAGGTAACCAATGGCTGATGGCCCACAGCATCACTATCTCAGCTAGTGTGTAAATGTTATGTTATCGTTGTTCATTGCGGCGGCTACCGGGAATTGCACTATATATACCTATTCAAGTTGAAGTCGAGAACGGCGCGAGAACAGGGCATGCTGAAAAGTGGGATGATTTAATTGGGTGCAACATACATCTGTGTCTCCACGTTAGGTCGAGTGCTGGCTGCCGAAGACCCGGGGAAGCAAGCCATGATCGAGGGCACCAGACAGGAGAGACAAGGAGAAACGAGAGATGATGACCCAAACTAGGCTCATCTCTATCTCTTATCCGGTTCTGTCCGGGCAAGATCGAGACACAGCCCTGCTGATGCAGCTACAGTGCATATAACACTGTAAACAATACCTTACTACACAGTTTCGGCACAGTACGTCTCCATCCCCAGTCCTCATTGTTGCCGATTTCGTACGAGATGATGCTGTAGAGAGAGTCTGAGGTGTCTACACTATTTCTATGTTATATTGTTGCTGAACTGAGTAGTCAATTAAATTGAACTCTCATAGAAATGATTGGGAATATTACTTCTACTTACTAATAGACACTTTTTAATCTTTCTTTTGAAAATTGCGACCGACATGACCGCGACACCTGTTCAGTTCCTCGATGGGGGATTAGGCACATCTCTCGAGGACAAGTACAACTGTCGATTTACAGAGGCAACCCCTCTGTGGTCCTCTCATCTCCTCCTCTCGGATCGCGAGACTCTAAAATCGTGCCAGCGCGACTTCGCCGAGATCCCTGTCGACATCTTACTCACCGCCACCTATCAAGTCTCGGTTGAGGGATTTCAGCGCACGCGAACCGACTCATTTCCTCATGGCATCCCGCGCGCAGAGATCCCTCGATTCCTTGACAGCGCCGTGTCTATTGTAGAACAAGTCAAGCAACCGGCGACAAAGATTGCTTTAAGTCTAGGACCGTACGGTGCCGTCATGACGCCTAGCCAGGAGTACTCGGCTCGGTACGATGATGAGCATAACTCCGCCGACGAGCTATTCCGCTGGCATGCGGACCGCATAAGCTTATTCACTAGTATCGATCACATAGATCGTCGCGTTGATTATATTGCCTTTGAGACCGTCCCCCGGCTGGATGAAATACTCGCCATACGGCGGCTTACTACGCTGCTGGCTTCGCAGTCGGCAGATGCGGCCGTCGCTGGCCCACTTGGACGGACACCATATTGGATATCTTGTGTATTTCCAGGCACTGGCCAAGCTCTTCCAGATGGCAGTAGTGTCAGTCAAGTAATCCGTGCCCTGCTAAGTTTAGAACACTCAAATGATCCTCCCTGGGGTATTGGCATCAACTGTACCAAAATAGCAGAGCTTCCCCAGTTAGTCAGAGCGTATGAGATTGGCGTAAGACTTCTCGAAGAGGATGGTCATCTCCGATCTTGGCCAACTTTACTCCTATATCCGGATGGGACAAATGGTGAGGTTTACGATACTGCTACCAAAACATGGGCACTACCTACAGGGCGAACAGAAACCACCATGGAGGTAAGTGACCAACTAACTACACCTTATTTACGACTGTTTCTGATACGATAAGGCCATTTCTAGACTTTGTGGGAACAACAACTCGAAGAGCTTGTCACGCAAGCCAGAAGTCGCGGTTGTTGGCGCAGCATTGTGGTTGGAGGATGCTGCAAGGCCACACATATGGACATATCGAGGCTTCGTGCCCAAGTGCTTCACGACTCCTGAATCGAAACTGCGCCACATCCAAAAGAAGTAGCCATACCCAGTAGGTGAGCCGAAAGTGAGTTACTGTTCAACGTGGGTCAACAACACGCACACATCTAAGCAACACCCACATAGCCTATGATTACCTATAGGCTATTGGGTGTACCAGTACCGAACTGACCGGCTGTTATTATTAGTGGCTTGTCAGACTCACGATGGTTCATCTGGACTACACTACATAGTACGGTAGTGAGCAGGATGGCCGCGCCGATGAAATTGAGAATTTCGGCAAGTGCCAGGACACGTGCCCTACTGCCTCAGTGCTTGTTCCAAACGGTCCTAATATCCACCCTATGATAATGCATCCCATGGCAATACTTCGGGAGCAGTATACGTGCGGTAATATCCTTCGATACATTAGTCGATTCCACAATCTCATACCAGATGCGATCGTTAATGCTATCCCGGTACATTTAGTAAATTATATACCATGCGGAATCACATGCCGTTATTACTATAGTTCTGTACGGCATACACCGCTCTTGGCTCACAATACACTACACGATTGAGAATAGTATACAGAGGGCTTCAGGGACTGGACGAAAATAAGTGCGAAAATCGGAACTTAGAGCGAAAGAAATGCCAAGGACACTCAGGAGACTGATCGTATGAGATTTCATGACATACTTATAGCTGACAGAACAAAATGACTGGATGTCTGACTGTGCTGTACAGACATAAACAAAACACTGCACTGCAATACCCAGTTTGCCATGTGGAAAGAATCTTGAGATGGATCCACCACCACACGATGCTCGGTGGCCGAATGCGATGCTACTGCAGCTTAATTCCATTCGTTAGGTAGTAGCATTGTTTTCTGTAATTTCTCATCTAGCTAAGAAGCTCAGCTGCACCCTTTGACAGTCAGACAGGTGGTGCTGACAAGTTCATGTGCTGTGGCGTCTCTTCCTGTCAGCAGGGCCAGGGGGAGAGAGGGAGCTGGGATAAATCCAGCAGGAGCCTTGTAATTAGTTACTGAGTATCGCATCGCTTATTGGGACTAAAGCCGTTGAAGCCGCACCCGCACCCGCATTGCGATTCATACTAAGTATGTAATGTATAATACCTACAGGAACCGGAAGTTCGCAAGTTCGTATAGAATTCTCAGTGGCAGAAAACAAGTTGAAGGATGTCATGATGACGGTAATAACGAACCGAACGGACCACATCGTAAGGCAGTAGTGTACATACACTAAATGATGGTGTTTGCTTCGCTTACACTATATGTGTCTACACTATACTAGTAGGTATACGCTTCCGCAGTTATCTCGTAATGAATGGACTATATTATAGTGTACCGTACTATATCATACTATTTATGCTAGCTAACTAAGTACGGGTGGCGACGGCGACGGCTTCTCGCTAATAGAGTAGTGTCGGAGAAGCGCTGATTGTAACATGAGCATTGACGTCGGCTGTTGTGAGTTACAGTAAGTCGCGGATTGGACGCGCCAATACACCCTGGGAAAGAGAAAGACGAATAAGAAGAAAAAAACAGAATAAAAGATGCAATACCTAGTGTATGATATCGAAAAAAAAAAAACTCGATTTCTCCGTTTATTCCGCTATCAGAGCTTGTTGGTCATTCGCTTAAACACCCGATCGCATGGTTTTTTTTTTTTTCTTCACACGCGAGTCTTGTCTTACTAGTGTACACTACGACAACTGAAGGTAGCGTTCTGAGCGTTCTGTAGCTATCTGTTATGGCCGTGCTCTGGCCGTACTGCCCTGCAAGCCAAGGAGAGAGGAGGAAAAAAAAACCAATAGTTCTGCTGGCCTAAGCATAAAAGCAGTGTAGAGCAAGCGATGCGGCCAATTAGGAAGAGGTTAATCTCCACGATGGGTGGTCCGGGACTGCTGTGCCTGCCGCCTGCATACACCGTTTTATGACCATTTCTCGTGTACCTGAGTGCCTACATGAAGCACTATCTAGTAGTGCAGCTATTATGTACCTAGACGAGGTAGTGTACACGTATATACTGACTATTACTAGTGTAGGTACCAAAGAAGGTAGGTAGCTAGTAGTGTAAAAATAAAAAATACACTAAATAAGATTAGACGTCAGGGGAACCACTTTTCAAGTCTGGGGCATTTTATTTTCCGGCAGCTTCTGGATTCACGATTCCTCCTGTCGAGTTAGACTAACAGGGCAGCTTCGCGTGGCTTCTCAGCAAGGATGAGGCTTAGTATAGAAATTGAGGGGCTCTTTACGGTAAGCCTGAACCCTTACACTACGCTACAGTGGGTGTAGGCGGCCTGGGCAACTACCTAGACAGACCTAGAATAGCCCTGATAGCCACTGGAATAGGCTTAAATCCCCTGTCACGGCCCTGTCATGGCCCTGTCAGTCAGGCATAAAATAGCATCTCGCTCTCGACAGTGACTACACTACACTAGCGTTGATCCTGGATGCTTACCTTTTTTTCATGAGGCAAAAATAGACGCGCTAATACACGATCGATACGAATTGACCCACGATGATGTTGTCGATTGAGCCTGGGTAGCTACCTGGGCACATCCGGGCATACCTGGGCTGGCCATCCACACATCTGGGACCAGCAAGGAGGACCAGCAGACCCAGCAGGCCCAGTACTAGCCATGCAATGGGATACGATGCGTTCCGATGACTAGCTATGTCCGCCGCATGGCCGCCTTGTTTATTAACCCCCCAACGCCCGCCGCCAGTCTCTGTTAACTCAGGATCTTCATCCCGCAGTCCATCGCTCAGCTCACATCATCCTCACTCCAGTCATTCTTTGATACGTTTCGTTTCGTTTCGTTGATACCGAGCAAAAATGGTTCGCCTGATCAAGTACGCCGGTGCCGGCGCTCTGCTGGTTGCCGCTGTGAGCGCTACCTCGCAGTACTCAACCATCCCGGATGACGATGAGTGTCCCGATGAGACCACCGAATACCCCGTTGGCTACCCGACTGAGTATCCTACCGGCACTTACCCTACCGGTGGTGATGACGACGAGTGCCCTCCTGAGACCACTGAGTACCCCGGCAGTGGCTACCCTTCCGCCACCGCCAGCTACAGCGCGTATCCTTCCGGATACCCGACTCACAGCTATCCGGTCCCAACTTCCACCGGCTACCCTGGAGGCGATGATGAGTGTCCTCCCGATGATGAGGACGATGATGGTGACGACGGTGATGACGATGAGTGCCCTCCTGAGGAGTCTGAGTACCCCACTGGCAGTTACCCTACGAGCTACCCTACCGTCACCGCTAGCTACAGCTCCAGTGCTTCTCCCTCTGGATATCTCTCTGGATATCCCACTCAGAGCTACCCAGTTCCCACCACCACTCCCTACCCCGGAGGTGACGATGATGAGTGCCCCCCTGAGGATGATGATGACGAGGGTGATGATGGCGACGACGATGAGTGCCCTCCTGAAGAGAGCTCCGGCTATCCTGCCGAGAGCTACCCTACTGCTACTGCTACCGCTACTTACAGCGGCTATCCCTCGGGATACTCTACCGGCAGTTACCCCGTTGTAACCTCCACTCCTTCTCCCTACCCCACTGATGATGATGAGTGCCCCCCGGAGACAACTGAGACCCCCTACCCAACCGACGATGACGAGTGCCCCCCTGAGACTGAGTCGTACCCTGCTCCCACTGGTAGCTACCCCGTCAGCACTCCTGCTGGCTACCCTACTGGAGGTAGCAGCTACTCCTCCGCTGCTTACTCAACCAGCACTCCCGGCGACTACCCTACCGGTGGCCAAGGCTACCCCACTGGCGGCGACAGCTACCCTACTGGTGGTGAGAGCTCTTCTACCGCTTACCCTACTGGCAGTGGCAGCTCTTCCGCCGCTTATCCTACCGGCGGTGACAGCTACCCCACTAGCGGCGAGAGCTCATCCGTCGTCTACCCTACCGGCACTGAGAGCTCTTCTGCTTACCCCACCGGTGGCCAAGGTTACCCTACCGGAGGCGAGAGCTATCCTACCGGTGGTGAGGGTTCTACTGCCTACCCCACTGGCGGTCAAGGTTACCCTACCGGAGGTGAAAGCTCTTCCGTTGCTTACCCCACTGGTGGTGAGAGCTCTTCTGCCTACCCTACCGGTGGCGACAGCTACCCTACTGGCGGCGAGAGCTCTTCTGTTGCTTATCCCACTGCTGGTGAGAGCTACCCTACTGGTGGTGAGGGCTCTGGCTACCCGACTTCAAGCTACCCTGGTGGCTACACTTCCGCCATCCCCACTCTGTCGACCTCCTACTCTGTCTCTCCTTCACCCTACCCCGTCACGACCCCTGCTGGCGGCTACCCAGCCACCACCTCATCCTCTAGCCCTGTCACCACCACCAGCACCATCCCCACGGGCGGTGCCTCCGTCATGCGCGTCGGTGCCACTGGTGTCGTCGTTGCCGCTGCCGCGTTCTTCTTTGGTCTATTTTAATTGCATAAGGATTGGGTGATTTCCGCATGGCGTCTGGGCATAAGGATAGAAGAAACATAGTCGTTTTATTAATTGTTATTAGATAAACTTCAATCTGCACATATACGCTTGTTCTACCTATCTCCTGTGGCAGATGTCTTGCGGCAACTCCCCTCTTCTGTTGCTAACTACGTTTAATGTTTTAGTCTTCTAATGTAAATAAGTTTTTTGAGTCGCTCGTTTCGTGCTCGCTCCTTTGTGTAACTCAGCATTTTAGATTCATAGATGGTTCTTATACCAATTTTGCTCGTTGTTGGATATCGCGCAGGCACCAGCACGAGCTTTGCACATACCGATATAGAACATACACCCTTCACTTCTATAGTCGCCTTCCGAGGTCCTTATCGGTATAAACCTATTATTTTGCCTGCAACCTATGTATTACATTTGAGGTCGTCGTTGTATGTTGTAGATGTGAGTTAGGTGATGTAGATATATTATTCTAGCCTCACTCATCAAATATGATATACGTCATATGCCTCTCGCATAAACACATCAACGTATCTCACTACTATAAGTCTTGATGTATAGTAGTCGTTGAACAGGGCCCAACAAAAAAGAAAATAAAACGTTGAAACTTGAATTTTTCTAATTTTCCATCTCATTCAATCAGGTATTTCGTCTAGGTTGGTGCGCACGAAGTCGGAGCTAGGAAAAAACAAATGCGGGCTGCTGACATCACCGAGTCGTTGAGCGATCGGCATAGACACATCTAATCTAACCTTAGTATAGAAGCCGACCCGACCGTTAGTTCTCGAGATTACTATGGAAAAGATCTGCAAACACTGCGATCAATTACCCTGCTCAGATTTTCGGTGATAATCCCTACTAGCCAAGGCCGTTGAAGTGCGATCTTCCCCGACCCAAGGCCCAGTGCCAATGCCCTAAGAGTCCTATCGCAATATCTACGAAAAGCTTACATTGACCTCCCTAAAACGGCCTCAAATGGCAGCGATTCTTAATAAGCAGCACTTACCTTATATGATATTACCTAAGCCGCAAGGCCAAAAATTTGAAAATTGTTAAGCGTTACCAAGGTCGTGTAACTGGGTATGTCGTGCGAGGGCCCCTCAATTAGGTAAGTCTCCCGGAGGATCCGGGACGTTGTACGTGAATCGTAGATATTAGGGCTCCGATGTAGGCCGAGATCACCGATGAGTCAAAGGGCGACTGATACAGAACTGGCCGTCATGTGCCATGGTATACGACTAATTGGATGGCAGGGGACCGTCTGTCGGAAGGGCACCGCGGGAACGAATCCAATGAGACGGTGTCGCCCATCATGGCGGGAATATGGTACCTGTCAGAGCCGAGACGAGGCTGCAGGGCGACAAATGGGGATTCTACGACGTTCTATCCGCGCGAGGGAGGCATTATATCCCGAAAGACCGAAACGGGCGAGTCGATCTGACTGGTTTCGGAAAATTCCCCCCTTACGCGCTTTGTAAGCGAGCGATTCAAAGGGCAGAAGGCGTGATTCATCGGGCGATCCACAGGCAGGCTGCTCATGCGCCTGTGCCTAGCCATACCAACAACAAACAACCGTCGGACCATCCGGAAAGATAAATAAGCGGACCTAATTAGCGAAAACGCCGGCCTTTTTCGACAGGCGCACGTGGGTGAAACTCTATTGTGATAAACATAAGAATCGCGCTGTTTCTGCTGGTGCGGCGGCTGTTTTAAAGTTTCCCTGTCCTGTTCTCCCTCCCTCTAATCTCCCTGGACGTGCTTAAAAAATATTATTATGAATGATGAATAAATTAATAAATAAGATAATTCTCTCGCTGCCAACGAAGGACAATAACCGAAGCGTCGCGCCCGTCTCATTAGACTCGATTTCATTTGGGGTGTCGCGTGCGTGTGCGAACGGGCGGACTCGAAGAGCTTCTCTAGCAGCACTATAAACACTCCATCTCCAATGGCGACAGCAGCAGCGATTTCACACGACCCCGCGAATGCGTTCGCCCTGGGCGGCCGGAATGACAGCAGCGACAGCTCACGGACCAGCGACATCGGCTCTGAAAAGGTGAAAATAAAAAGACGGGCACTTCGGAAGTCGTCAGCGAAAAGAGGTTATGGAGGGGATTATGTGGTCGACCGTTCGGCGTCGCCCAACCGACTCACGACCTTTCTCAAGGCATTCAAGCACATCCGCGATCTCAGTCCCCAGCAGGTAGACGACTTCATGGCGTCGTATGAAATTTACAACCTCGATTGGGCAGATGAGGAAGCCATGGTTGCCGCGTTTGGCCCCAACTACCAGCAGCGCGTCGGGCAATGCCTTACAGCTTACTACTCGGTGATTAATCACCTCTGCAGCCTTGGTGACGTGGAGAAGATGTACATACCGCCGTTGATGGATAAGAAGGCCTCCGTACGGGATAACCAGTTGCTTTGCGAAGAATCGATTGCCAGAGAGATCGGCTTGAAGCCTGGAATGAGAGTCCTTGATCTGGGATGTGGCCGTGGCCGGGTCGCTGCACATATGACGAGCTTCAGCGGAGCCAGAGTGACTGGGCTTAATAGTGAGTAACATCTATCTTTGTTATGTGCCCACCTCGGCCTATTTTACAAGAAAACACGCCGTTTGCGCTAGCTACGACGTTCGCTACACTTCATATACGCTAAATGCCTCTGATACATATCTCCTTCCGAGAATACGACTGCTAACTTTCCAACATCAAAGTCGATGCGAACCAGATCGAACAAGCTAAGGATTTCAATCAGAAGCTGAACCTCAGCAACGAGTTCATAATTCGCGACCAAAACGACCTCCCCCTCCCCTTCGCAGACGAATCCTTCGACGCCTTCTACGAGATCCAGGCGCTCAGCCTATGCAAAGACCCATCGGCGCTATTTAAGGAGATATATCGAATACTGAAGCCCGGCTCCAAGTTCTTGCTCATGGACTGGGTTAGCCTGGCGGCTTATGACCCCAAGAACCCTTTACACACCTCGCTCATGAGGCGCGTCAAGCCACTAATCGGCGCCGTCGGGACGCCGACACCAGCAAGCTTTGAAAAGGCGCTCGTAGACGCAGGCCTCACCGTCACGCGCTCCGATAACCCTAGCATCGACGGCTTACAGGCTGGTCTGATAGATAAAGTCGATATCTACTTCCGCTCGATACGCAAGCTGATCAACTATCTCACGAAGCTGCACGCCTTGCCGCAGCACTTCAAGATCTTGTTCGATAGACTGTGCTTGGACGGACAGGCATTCGTCGAAATGGACAATATGCGCCTCATCACTACTACATATCGAATCGTTGCCGAGAAGCCCCTAGAGACACGGTCTTGATCCCCATCCAAGTATAGACAATGCCGAGGCGCGCTCTATATAGCAGCGCATACCTGAATACCTTGAGATACTCCCTTTCACTCTCCTCCCCTTTTAACATTGGCCCAAGAGGACAATTTCATGTCATATAGACAGTATGGATGCAGCTAGAAGACACTGTACGATAGACGATCGGAGGTCGATTCAAGCGAGTCTCAAGTTAATTAATATCTTATTAAACTACCACATCTTAAGTAAATTCAACGAATTGAACTCCGATAATTGCTTCTAATGTCACGCACCTTCACCTACACGCTCGGGCTATTATCGCCATATCCCCGCTATCCCCAAACAGCCGGACCTGATAGGACCGAGCTCGTAAACGATATAGGCACTCTACACTACCAATTACGAATAGTTAATAATCCGACGATTCGTAGATTTCATTTTTAGTAGACTGTTTCTGGAAGTGACATCCGCTTGCGTCGTGCGCCGTCTTTGTCGCGAAAAGCTGAGCCATGGCATAAACATTCAACAAAGAAGGGCGGGTATCCTAACCAAGAACGCCCACGCGGGCACAAGGCCGGGAATGGCCTTGTTTCGGTCGGTGTTACGAAAGGGGGGTTTCGGCGCGTGTGTAATGGATCGAACTATCGAGGGTTACAAACCAATGTTAGAATGTGCGACGCCAGAGAAATTGTTGACTAAGCATTTATTTACCTTGGCATGAGATCCTCGATGTTAGAGGCAACATCTAAACGAACGCGCCAGAGTAAGGGCACTTTGAAGACGAGGGACATGAGCAATGTCAGTGATTGAGAAGCTCTGACACATCAGCACTGCTCGTATGTGAAGATTGCTTTGGGGAGACATGGCCTCTGGAAGAACGACGCGGGCGGGGACGCCGACTATTTCAGGCGTGAGACGGCATTTTGAGCAATCATCAGGCGGTAGTGTTGACAGCGACGATGATGAAGAAGGAGGAACTTCTCTTGCGGAATCCGCTACAGAAGCCCCGCCGCGTCTTGACGATCCTGATACTGGGGCGCTGAGGGATAATAGGAACGAGCTTGGTCAGTCTATACGGGCAACACCTCAGCATCGTCCTATTCCAAGAAACATATTCAACGCGAACGATATCCTAGATTGGTTTCTCGGCAGACGCACATATTTGTTCCCAGAGGACTCAGCCAATGATATAGGATCTCGAGCACGGGACGGAAAACAAGTTGTAGATGACGATTATTTCGATATCGGAGATGCAAAAGATATATGTCCGGCGTGCACAACGTCGTATTCCCAGGCCGTAGACTCGATCCCGTTCCAAACCGGCCTAAAGCTGATGTACAACGATCCCGTGTCGCACAAGTGGCTCATCGGGAACAAATACGTCTTACACGAAGCCGTGGACGATCACCCCGAGGACGAGTACGTGCCACTCGTCGAGGCCTGCAGGGCACTTAAGATATTAGCCCCTGACGTCCCCACGCCGAAAGTGCGAGCAGGCTGGAAAGAGAATGGGAAAGTGATCACGATATCAGATACTGTTCCCGGCGAACGGCTGTACGACATTTGGTGGGACTTATCGGGTGAAGAGCGGGAGCACATCGCCGAACAAGTCGCCCGATATGTCTCAAACTGGCGCGAGACCGACCTGGGCCGAATATCGAGTCTCACAGGCGGCCTAGTGTACTACCACGACAATCTCTTCGGCACAAGCGAGGAAGGCTTCGGGCCCTTCGGGTCGGATCTCGATCTGTGGCACGCCATCGAGCAACGGCTCTCAAGCAAGGGCGTCGACGAAGACACAATCCATTTGCTGCGCGACCATATGCCGCCCTCATCGCCCTGTGTCTTCACGCACGGCGATCTATCCAGCGCGAACATACTCGTGCACAAAGGCGAGGTGTCGGCGATCACGGGCTTCGAAAATAGCGCCTCGCTGCCCGTCTGGGCGGAGAATGTATCCCTGCACTTCTGCAGCTGCGTCGAAGACGAGCAGTGGAAGGCGCTGCTGAACAAGCACACGCGGAACCACCGCGCCGCGCTAGACTGGTGGTCTCTCAGGACCGCGGTCGAAGACGGCGAGATCGACGGCGAGCGGCTGGAGAGTCTGAAAGCGCGGTGCGAGCGCTGGAGGAAAACCGAGGTCCTCGGCCAGCCGTTCCGGTCCGTGTGGCTGCGCCATGAGGGCGGCGCCGAGAAACGCGTGAATATCCAACCGGCGGAGAACGCGGTCGAAGCACATGTTGGGAACCTTGTCCACCGCGCTGTCGGGCCGGATCTCCACTACGAGGACTTATCGGGCGACACTTCGTGGGAATGCAGCTCGGACGACGAAGGCGGAGCGCGCGTGGGGAGGAGAAAACGCGGCCTGTCGCCGTATCATCAGATACAGCAGCAGCACCATTCTCTAGATAGAAAGCAGGCCCCGAGGCCGCTGCCGCTGGGCAGTCATCCCGAGAAGAGGAGAAGCTACGCTCCGACCGCGGTTGGGGATCTCTTGAACACGGACTCGGAGTCTAGTGGCGTGGAGTCGATACAATCCCGCCCGCAAAGCAACGAGAGGCCGGACTCATCCGCAGGGGTCCGGTCGAAGTCCAGGGGTCTCCGGCCACTAAGCCTGCCCTCATTCGCGGTATCCGAGAGCGCGCGCACCCAGCTTCGCAACGCGGGGGAAGCCGCTGCTAGTAACACATCTCCCACCTCGACGCAGCGCGAGGAGAGTACCGTGCTGCGGCCCATACGGGAAGATTCTGCGGACGGCAAATCCGCATCGTGGAATGAAGAAGGACGGTCTTTACCTAGGCGCGAGAAAAGGACATCGATGTTCAGAAATAGGACGAAGCCGGGCTCGCTGTACGCCGCGCTCAGCGCGGCATCTACCGAGACGAGGTCGAGACGGCCTGCGCGGAGCAGGTCCGAGGAGCTGACGGTTTCGGACGATGCACAGACGGACGTGAGCCGGACGCTGCGGCCGCAGAGTATGCTGCAGCGGCCTGCGCCTGGGTTTCGTCACGATAGGGCTGGGTAAGGGGGATAGGGATAGCGGTTTCGCTGGGCTGGGAAGGCTTGCCTACATTAGGATACAGGAAATAGCGGATTTAGATCCCTCTCTCTTAATGATGAATTTGTGATAACTCACAAGGCGGTATTGGGGATAAAATATATAGAACTAATTCTTCGCATTTCTATTTTTATCTAGGACTTTTCAAGTGAACCGAACCATGATGTCGTTGGCAGCTAGCTACATCACTTTTTTTCTCCCCTATAGCCATACCGAACTCCATTTGCCGACAAAACTCTTCTCTAGTAACTTAAGCGATGTCGATGGTGAAATCCGAGACACCCTGTTCAGGAGTCTAGAATCAGTAATTGCCGTTTGCAGTAAATAATACCAAAAAGTTTGAGAATTGGGAGAGTGGAAGGTCTGCTCAAGCAACCCATGCTTGGGGGATGAGGGCCATAGGAGCTTTCATTGTACGAACCTGGTATATGGTCTCATCCGCATTCAAGGGGAAATCAGCCGGAGCCCACTCGTGGAAGCCGGCGGTCCCGGTCGGGGTGTAGATGACGACAATCCGGTAGATACCCTCACCGCCAGGCCGAGAGGGGTCCTGCCGGAACTGCCATCTGACCACCGGGTCATCACAGGGTGTCTGTGAGACGTCGGGCAGCTTTGATCCCGAGATCTCGTCGGAGTAGCTGCAGTGTGTGTTGACTAGCCCAGCGATTTCGACGTCGTAGTCAAACCTTTGAACCCGTCCCGGTTAGTTGGGGCATTCCGGCGTTGTGTGCTTGCATTCGCATGGTATTGATAAATGAATCGATGGATTAATGAATAAATCAACAACTTACGTAGCGCCGTTGCCATATGTATTTGTGCTCGCGCTGAATCCACTGATCTTGGCTTGTGTAGCTCTCTGCGCGACAGGCGTGGCCGTGGCGCCAAGGAGGAGCGTAGTAAGAACCGCGAGATACTTCATGTTTTCTACTTGTATAGATTTTAGAATGGATGGGCGAGATCGTGTGCAAGCTGCTCAAATATCGATAATGCAATTCAATTGAAGATTATCTAGACTGCCAACCGAGGTATTTATACACATCCTCCTTTGTTGGGAGGCCATCGCGCGTCGGCAAGGTGTCACCGTCATTCACACTCCTTGCGTTGATTCTCGTACAAAGGGAGCCACAAGTATGGCGTGAGCGAATGACGGCATCGCCACGGCTTAGAGCAGCGGCTTAGCTGACACTACATGTAAGGGAGCCGAGGGGGCTGAATACGAAGAACCGGCTCATTGGGTTTTGACAAGACTTTACGAGTATATTCATTACGGCGATGCCGGGCGAGGACACATGCCACGTGCTTGAGGCCTGAATGATGTGCCGCTTCTTGGCTTACAAAGCTGACACGAGATCCGTTCCGTGATGATGATGTGAATCGGCACAAGTCGCCATCAGCGCACTTCGTATTTCGGACTCTGTGTGCGATAACCATTCTCGTCTCTTACCAATGCGCCCCCTTCATTGTGCATTGAAGTTGTACGACTTAGGTAACGAGGTAGATACGAGGCCTCATTGATGAGTTAATTTATTATGTAATAGATGTAACCATGAACCTTTAGCGACGAAAGCTCTCTGAACAAAGCACGATACTGCTTTAAAACGGCAAGTATTATATAGCTTCTGCTGAGAATAAGGTGAGGCAACGTGCCATCAACGTTTCATGAAGTGGTGAGTTGAATGAAGTCGGCCGATATCCGAGATAAAGATATGTTGTTTGCGTCAGAGGCGCGACAAACGGCCAATGGCAAAGGAGGTGCAGACTTCAACTAATCGCGGGGCTTTCCATGGATACGATTTCTCGAAGGATTCGCTGCCATTTAAAGCCGAACAACATCTGTGAATCATTAAGTGGTCGCAGAATGGATTGTGATCTTGAGCGAAAACAACAGACAGGTCTGTCGGGACATAACCAACTCGAGGTATAAGTGCGATTGATGCTGTTGCACGAAGTATTCTACTGCTCTTGGTGGCGCCCCTCGGAAATATAAATGGTATTTCGCGGTTCTCGTGATGTCACAAGATGGCAGAGCTGTCGATGTTCGAACTCTGGCATGAAGCTAGACGTTATACTGCTGCGGTCGGCAGACGCAGTAGTAGTTAAGAGATGCCGATAAGACGTATAATACACTAGGTACTCAGGGTAGCTGACCCCAAGATTCCGACAACGGCGAGTGGCGGTGACCAGGTCCCTTCGTCCGCTTACCAGCTGCATCATCTTGAGACCGTCTGCCTCCATCAATACCACGCATTATCCATGCCCAAGCAGAACCCAAGATGCCCAAATTAAATGCCGAGAACGTCTGGGCTTCCCTTTAATATCGACACAAAGATCGAGTACGTGTATGGCTGCGGATCCCTGCCGCAAATGGTGGTTTCCAGCCCCTCCATGTCCTAGAAGAGCCCCCAGCACACCCATTCTCAGTTCTTCCCCGCATCCAAGGGTTTAGTGACTGGCTATACCCCCAACGTGCTGAAGGACTGCCACGTCTCTATAGGCGGCGTACCGAAAGCTTGACTGGTTCGGTGCGACGTTATGATCATATTCGGTAAGGATTCTGTTAATACCACAAGACCACGGTGCTGACCATAGTACCGAGCAATTTACATGGCGGTGAATGAATAGGTGGGTGGGGAATTCATCACCGAAAGCGTCTCTGGGGATCTGCTTTGGTGATACCTGGATAAGTGGAATGTCTGGGTTGGGTAATTATCTATCTAACCTTATCCCTTAAAAGGTTGAACAGAGAAAACGTGTAGAGGAACACAACATTTCACCTTTTTTCCAGAAGCGTAAAGCTTAAAAGCGTGCATCATGGCAGAGCAGGAATTAACTGCCGACGTGGAGAAACAGAACCAGCCCGTCAGCGAGGAACTCGAGGGGCAAAATGGCAAAGAGACAACGGCTTCCACCGCGCTCTCCTCGCCCGCGGCGGAAAGGGCGCTTCTCCGGCGACAGGACAAACGCATCATTCCCTTGAGCGCGTCAATCTACTTCCTCGCCTACCTCGATCGATCCAACATCGGCAACGCAAAGGTCCTCAATGCGAACACCGGGAATGATATGCAGACAGAGACGCACGCGACCAATTACCAATTCACCATCGCCTTGATGATCTTCCTTATCGGCTACTTTCTGTTCGAGGTGCCCTCTAATATCCTGCTTAAGAAGTTCCGACCGTCGCGATGGCTCGCTTTCTTGATGGGTTCTTGGGGCCTCATTACAATTGGCATAGGAGGTGTTCATAACTACGGGCAGATCACGGGTGTGCGTTTCTTACTAGGCGTGTTCGAAGCGTGAGTTTCTTTCCTTTTTCGTTAAAGGTGCAATTGACTAACTGCGCCGCTGCAGTGGACTCTTTCCTGGTCTAGTCTATTACTTGACGTTCTGGGTAAGTAAGAGATAGAGCTTTTAGCCCGTTTAGAAGCTCACGTAATGCTGACATACCCCCGTCTCGTAGTACAAGACAGACGAACGAAGTGTACGCGTTGCCTTCATCCTAGCCAGTGCTACCCTCGCGGGTGCCTTCGGCGGGGCTATAGCGTATGGTGTCGGTCACATCAACGGGGTTCGCGGTTTATCTGGTTGGCGCTGGCTGTTTATCCTTGAAGGCATCCCGTCCGTCTTGTCATCGATATTTGTCTGGCTCATCCTTCCAGACTACCCTGAGACTTCTGGGTGGCTATCCGAGGCCGAGAAAGAGCTTGCGGCACAGCGTCTCCTTGTCGATGGCTCCAAGGGATCGGCTTCCGCTCTTAGCTGGAAGGACGCTAAGGAAACCTTGACTGACTGGAGGCTGTATGGGCATTATGCGATTTACTTCGCCGTTTCGCTTCCCTTTAGCTCGCTATCCCTCTTCACGCCTTCGATTGTCTCTGGGCTGGGATACAAAGATCTCCACGCGCAGCTGCTGACGGTGCCTCCTTGGGCTATTGCTTACGGTAAGATTCACATAAAGACAGAGACGAGTTCGCGCAAAAGCTAACGAAAACAGTCATATCAATCCTCAATTCATGGTCTGGAGATCATTTCAATGCTCGCGGTCTTCATTGCGCGGGGGCAGCCGCAGTGGGCGCTGCAGGTTTCCTGGCGTCTGCTCTGTTGCCGGCTACCGCTTACGCAAGTCGGTACGGCACGCTAATCGTGGGGACCTCCGGCGCATTCGCGTGTATTCCCCCCATGTTGGGCTGGCTTACCTCCAACATGTGGAGCACCGCATCGATTGGGCTGGCCGTGGCCCTCAACGTCAGTATTGGTGCGGGGTTAGGGCAGATTCCAGGCGTCTGGATCTACAAGGCCGAGGAGGCTAAACTCGGGTACCCCACAGGTCACGGCGTGAATGCTGCCATGTTGTTCTTCGTTGCCATTGGCGCCCTGTGTCTACGATATTATTATGGCGCGAAAAATAAGCAGGTCCTGAGGTCTGCTGCCGAGGGCACGGCGCCTAGGTTATACGCACTGTAGAGGCTTAGAGAAATTTTCTATTTGATGAGGTTTATCTACGTGTCTTGAGTACGCCACGGTGGCGACTGTGGGCCGTTAGTTATGTTCATTTGGTACACCAATAGGTAGACGGGTCCTTCGCATATAATGACCGAGATATGCTACCTTGAAGGCCTAGACTTAGTCGTCGCCGACGAGATGAGATGATAATTGAAGTCGGACGACTATGCCCAGATTCATGGTAAAATAAGATTCAGCCGATCATTAGATATAGATGTGCGGATTTGGTAGACTATCGAACCTGGCCCGTTCTCTAAGTTACATTGCCGATCTACAATGCAATACTATTGAATATTATTGAGCCCCGCATGCAGCGATAACGAAGGTTGGGTATGAAATTGTGCATTCAATATCGGAGCCTTGTTCTCGCCCGAATGGCTGGCGCATATGACGCATTTTACCCATTGATTGGATATGAGAGCGATAGGGAAGTCAGCATATTGCTATCTAGGGAATTGGAGTAGTATAAGAGTTGATGAGCCCCGAGTCCTTCCGTTCCGTGAGTTCATTCACGATAACATCGCCGTAGGAAGAGACGCCCTTCAAGGCAGCTGTTGAAAATGCATTCGTACGGCTTAGAACGGCTGTTAGTATTTTGCCTTGCATTGTTAGGTACCACGGCCACATCGCACACACACGATCGAAGACAGAATAGCGCAGGGTGCAATGCACTAACACTCGCTAAGGCTCTGCCGGCCAACGCGAAGATCGAGCTCGTGGAGGCTCTCGAGGCAGGGAGTACGTACGGCGATGGATTGGCAGACCTTGCTTATCCGATCCAACCCACGAACCTACCTGCACTATGTGCGGTGACCGTGGTCGTGGCCAGTTCCACGACATCGGCATACCGATTCGGTCTCTTCCTCCCGGTAGAGTGGAACAACAGATTTCTTGCAGTCGGAAATGGCGGGGTTAGTCGCTGTCATTTACTCCCCTTTTTAATATGTCTCCGAAGCATAAATTGCTTAATCAAGACCTTCCCTCTCTTGCTACTCCTGCGAACCCCCGACACCCTTTCTATTTTTCTCCGAAAATGGTCACTACTGACTCCAGAAACAGTTCGGCGGCGGTATCAATTGGCTTGACATGGGCGCCGGAGCACAATATGGTTTCGCCGTCGTCTCGACAGACACGGGACATGACTCCCTTACCGGGAATACAAGCTGGGCATTTGAAAATCCCGAAGCAAGAACAGATTGGGGCTGGCGCGCGCTGCACGGAGCTGTGACGATAGGAAAGACACTGACGCAGACTTATTACGGACGCCCGATGGACTACTCGTACTACAGCGGGTGTTCAACCGGTGGCCGCCAGGGGCTTAAAGAGATGCAGATGTATCCCAACAGCTTTGACGGCGTCGTGGTAGGTGCCGCGGCCTGGTACACGAGCCGCTTGAACACATGGGTGACCCAAGTTGCAAACTACAACTGGCCGGCCGAAGATGAAAAACATATCGACTGGCAACTCCTTCCTCTGATTGGGGACCAGATTATCAAACAATGTGACGATATTGACGGCGTGGCAGACGGTATCATCAGTCTCCCGGGTCAGTGCAATGTAGACTTCGAGGCGCTGTTGTGTGAGACGCCCGGCGTGAATCAATCCGCGTGCCTCACGGCTGCGCAGGCACAGACTTTGAAGAATGTATACAGCGACTGGACGACGCCAACGGGCGAATTCCTATATAAGGGCTTGTCACCGGGTTCAGAGGGGCAGATGTATGCGGTGCTGAACTATTCGGAGGCAAGCCCCTACGGTATCGGATATGCGCGGAATTTCCTTCTCAATAATGAATCGTTCGTCATGACCGACTTCAATGATTCTCTAGCATTGCTGGCGGATGAGCTCGACCCCGGGAATGCCACGGCGAACGACTACGATCTCACAGCCTTCCGTGACCGCGGCGGGAAGATGGTCATGTACCATGGAGCCGCCGACGGACTTGTGCCTATGCAGGGCTCGGATCTCTACTACAACCGCGTCGTGGAGGAGATGGGTGGGAACGTGACGGCGACTCAGGAGTTCTTCAGGTATTTCATGGTTCCGGGAATGCAGCATTGCTGGACAACGACCGTAGGTATGTGGTTTCCGAGGACATCCATTCACTCTGGTCTAGTAGTTGCTGATAACTTTATTCTGAAAAGACGCCCCTTGGGCCTTCGGCGCCCCCTCCCAGGCAAGCGCCTTCGGCAACGATACATGGTCCATCCCCGGGTTCAAAGACGCGCAGCACGACATACTCCTCGCGCTCATGGACTGGGTAGAGAAGAACGCGACCGTCAATCAGGTTATAGCCACGACCTGGAATACGCCCACAAACGCGTCTTCAGGGGTGCTAAAGCAGCGACCGTTATGTCCCTATCCCCAAATGGCTAGATGGGACGGGACTGGTGATCTTAACGATGCGAACAGTTGGAGCTGTGGGTGAGTACATAACCCCTACGCCGAAATTGAGATGTTGAGTTATGAGCTGACGTTGTGATGAAAGTGGCGATGTCACCACAAGTACCGCTCCCGCTAGCACACCCGATAGCACGCCCGACAGCAGTAGTGAGGTGCCCTATGTACCGTGGAAGCTGAGTATAATTCTGGTGACGGTGGTAGTCGTGCTTGCTTTATAGTCAGTAGCATTACATGATATGCGTTTGGTGTTTTAAGACATAAAAGTATCTTGGAGAAGAGTGAGATGATAGCATGGCGAGTTCTGGTTGCGATTAATAGGGTGGTTAGAGGTTCAGAGAGTGTCTACTCTATGTTAATGGTTCTACGCCTATTACAGGTTTTGCACACAGTTGGTTTAAACGCATATATTAAGGAAGCATAAGCGTCTACTTAAGTCTTAGCGGTGCGCTATACGCGAGCCGGCCACCTCGACCAAAGCTTAAATAGCTGCTTAAACTAAATAAAAGCAAAAAAATCACTACCTAAAACAACTTTTTTTTTTTAGCTTATAGCTGCTGCAGCCTTAAAGAATAGCAAGCAAAATAAAAAACTTTTAACTATTTTAAAAACTACTTTAAAAACTACTTTTTTTATAAAAAGTAAAAAAATAAAGTAATAAAAAAAATCTTTTGCAATAAACACGCAGCAAAGCAGCTTTTATATAAAAGCTGTTAACTAAGTTTATATAAATGTTAACTTGTTTAAACATAAAACATATTATTTACGCTTATTATAAGTTTTATATATAGTTAGTTTAAATATATATATTAAAAAAACATAAACGTTTATTTAAATTTTAGCAGTGCGTTATATACAAGCTAGCTATTTTAATTAAAGCTTAAATAGCTGCTTAAACTTATGCTTTAAATAATGTTTAAAATTATATTTTTAAAGCTTAACTAATGCGCTATATATAAGCTAGTTATTAACTAGGTTTTAAAGCTAAATAAAAGCATAAAAAACTTTTAACTACTTTAAAAACTACTTTTTTTGTAAAAAGTAAAAAGTAAAGTAACGAAAAAAATCTTTTGCGGCGAACACGCGGCAAAGCGGCCTTTATATAAGGGCCGCTAGCCGGGTCCGTGCGGGTGCTAACCTGTTTGGGCGTAGAACACACCATCTTCCTATAGTTAGTGCTATTTAGCTCATAATGATTATTGCTAGTGTAACAGAAACATTATCTCATTTCCAACCTAGATTCTTTTATCAATCTAAGACGCATCAATAATATCCTCTTGAATTAAGCAAATCAACTTGTCATGGACTAGCTATGGGAAGGCTTGACTATATCCCAGGGAAATGATGCTCCCACTTCTGTAAAGCTTGATCTGCAAGATCTACGGGCCGTAGCTTCCATGTATGGGAATTGTGGGAAGGCACGGATGGGGTGGACATATACCCTGTTAGAATAGAGGGTCATGTCAATAGATATCGCGACATTGGGGGTGAGCTAAGTTAGCTCTAACTTCAAGGATTCACCACCTAAATTACTAATACACGCCTTAAAAGCAGAGCAGAATTTGCTTATTTAAAATATATATATTTTTAAACTTTTAATAAATTAGCTTGCTTATTTTAACAATTAAAAGTTTTATATACAATAATAAATTTATTAAACTTTAAAACTAAATAATATAATATTAAAAAATATTAAAATAATATTATTATTAACTAAAAAAGTTTTATTTGTTAAACTAAAAAACTTTAATTAATAATAACGCAACTTTATAGCTAAAGCAAAAGCTTTTAATATATAAAATTATATAAAACTTATTAACTAAAAAAAATAGCTAACTTTTTTAAAACTATTATAATATAAAAACTATTTTATAAAAGCTAATATTAATTTAGCTATTTTAATTAAAAATTTTATAGCTAACAAAAAAATATTTTTTATATTTAATTAAAACGTATATATATTAAAAAATAGAGCATATATAAAACATAAAAAAAACGTTAAAAATTTAACTTTTTAAATATAAAATATTATTGTTTTAAATTATAAAATAGCTTTTTTAAAGCTAAAAAAAAAGATTTATATATAATATAACAGCATTAATAAAATTAATACTGCTGTTTAATTTAGTTTTAAACAAAAAATATAAACATAATATAAAGCAATTGTTATAATTCAGGTGCACTACTAATTAAACCACTAATTAGAGTGTGTTCTCTCTAATTCTGTCTACCCATATCACTATAATTTATCCAAGTGTGCTCCGCACACTATTCTTTGCTTCTACAAGCTTTAGTCTTGTATAAGACCTACTATACGGAATATACATTATATTGTACCTGACCTCAAGAGACTTCCCAAACGTAACAATTCTAAAGCTTTTACTCAACTACTCCAACAGCAAAATGCTCAATTAACTGCTAAGCTCAACAAACTAAAAAAACAACTAGAGCAAAAAAAGCAGTCCACATCGGATTCGTATGAACTGCGTTCCAAAAAAGCATATAAAACGACTACGAAAAAAAAGAAAAAAAAGGTCCTAAAAACTAAAAAATCGGAAAATCTAAAAAACTTTAACAATCCAAACACTTTTTATTAAACCTTTTATTATACTACCTCTCCTAATTAACAACCTAACTTTAGCTATTATACTAGAAATGATTTTTTTAATCTAAAGCTATTTATATTATTATTTTTATTATTATTTTTATTTTTTGGCCGAAAAAGGTATTTTTAAAACCGAGCTAAACGCAAATCTTACTTGCAACATTATTAAAACAAGCATAATAATAAATTTAACAGCGATATAAACTTAAGCAAGCTATTTAAATTTAAATACTTTTTACTCGAAATAAATTTTATTTACAACAAATAAATTAAATAAATTTAAAAGCTAAACTTTATATTTATTAGCTTAACATGCAAGTTCTAGCGTTATTTTAAACGCATTTTGTATACATATAGCAAAATAAACCAAGCTTACAAAAACTAATATTATAGCTTTATTTAAAGCTTAAACAGCAAAAACTAGCATTAATATAAACATAATTAAAATGCATTTTCTGTATAAACTAAAACTTTTATTTGCTAGTTAGCTTTTTTAAAAGCTAATATTAACAGCAAATTAAAAACAGCTAAGCAGCTACTTAATCAAAACTTTAGAACTTTTAATTATTATTTTATTTAAATTAAAAACTAAAAAAGCAAGCAAACTAACTTTAAAAAAGCTATGCTATACTACTAAAAGCTTTTTATTACGCTTTAAAATAAAATACTTAGTTATTTTAACTTACTACTTACTAAAAAAATTAATATAATAAATGCAGCTATATAACGTTAAAAAATAATAAAACTAATTAAAAAAAATCAAAACTAAGAAAATTTTAAGCAGTTTAAATTTTAAACTAACTTTAAACTAAATAAAAGCTTTTAACAATACTAATACTTAAATAAAAAAAATTATTATTGCTAAAGCTAAAAACATGTTAATATAACTAAAAAGCGCAATAATTACTATATTAACAACAACTAAAAAAGTTTTAATTAAAACAGCATTAATAACAAGCATAAACGTTATGCTATAAAAAAATCTTTATTAAATAGCAGCAGCTTTTATTTTTTAGTAAAACGCGCCTGTAATAGTAACAACTTGTATAAAAACTATAAGTTAATTATAAAAAGTGTTAAATGCTTTAATTGTAATTAAATAAAGCATATAAGTTATAACTGCTTATAACTTTAAAAAGCTAAAAAGCAAAAAATTTAAAAAATTCAAACTATTTATAACTTAAATAAGTACTGTTTTAAAAACGATAATAATACTAACTATACTTAATCTAAGTTTTTATTAAAAAGCTATACAAATAATAGCTAAAAAAAAAACAAGTAAGCTTAATCTTTAAAAATGTTAAATTTAAATTTAATTAATAGCTTTACATTCTAATTTTACAACGTTTTTATACTTTTTGTAATGTTTATACTATATTTTTTAAAAAACTTTTTATTCAAATTTATGCTAATTTAAATTTATATGCTAAATATAATTGTGTTAGCTACACCTTTGCTTTTTATTATAAATTAAAAAAAGCTTTTTTTTATACTTATTTTTTATAACATGCTGCTAATAGCACTTTTTTTACTTATAGCGTTTATTAAATTCTTTGTAAATTAACTAATAGCCACAAGGTTATTTAAAAATTCTGCTGCGCTTATATTGCTATTAACAAAAATAACAGATTTAAAAGCAGTTTTGTTTTGCTATTTTAGTTAACTTTGAAAAATTAAAGTATTATACTGGACTTAGGCTTTAATTAATAATATTTTAAACTATAGTTAAAACATTTTAAACTAGTAACAGCTTTTTAATTTGCAAAAGCTTGTTGCAATTAAAAGTTCTATTAAGTAATTATTTAATTGCTTAAACTTATATAGCTTAAAAAAGTGGAGTTATTTTTAACTTAGTTAGAACTCGAAAGAGTTTTAACTAAATTTTATAACCTAGCCGATTTTTTTAGTAATAATAAAGCTAGCTTATTTTTTTATTTTAGGCGCAATAATCTTATAATAAATTTGTAGGACAACGCTACAGTTTTTTATTATTTTATATATTTTTTAGTACAAAATAAGCTAACAGTTTTATAAACTTAGCTTAATAAAATGTTAAAAAGTAAAAAAATATGCAAATTTAAAAGCTTTGCTAGCGCTTTAATTCTTTTTATACTTAAAAAAGATAAAAGCTTACGCTTATGTGTTAACTATAAAGGACTTAATAAGGTTACAGTAAAAAATCGCTTTACTTTCTTTTTTATTTCAAAAATGTTAAATAAGCTGTTTTATGCTAAAATCTTTACTAAAATCAATTTTAAAAACGCTTATTATTACATACAAATTAAAAAGAAAAATAAGTAAAAAACAGCTTTTCGTATTAAATATAATTATTACAAATTTTTTATTATGCTTATAAGTTTATATAATGCCTTTGCTATTTTTTAGAATTATATATAAAAAGCATTTAATAATATTTTAAATATTTTTTGTTTTGCATATATAAATAATATACTTATGTTTTTAATAAATAGAAAGTTTTATATAAAACATATATAAAACGTTATCTAAAGATTACAAAAAGCAAAACTATATGCCAAACCTTTTAAATGCTAGTTTTATTAAAAAAAACTTAACTTTTTAAAATATGTTATCTTTAGCAAAAAAGTTAAAATAAATTTTAGCCGTGTTAACACTATTTAGAACTAGCTACTTTTTTGTTTTTATTATAAGCTATAAAAATTTTTAAAGTTTTGCAACTTTTACTGCTGCTTTATTAAAAGGTATTTTTAGGTTATAGCTTTACTAACTAAGTATTTAAAATAAAGCGCAACTAAAACAAAAGAAAGTTAAATTTTATTAAATAGTTTAGCGTATACAGCTTTTAATAAGCTAAAAAACTTATTTAAAAAAGCTATTTTTTTTATACATTTTAACTTTAAAAAGCAAATATTAGTAAAAACTAATTTTTTTAAAGTAGCGCTAGCAGAAACATTATTACAAAAAAACAATTAAAGACAGTAGCAACTTGTTTTGTTTTATTTTCGCATGTTTAACAATATAAAAACAAAATATAATGTTTTTAATTAAAAAATGCTTGCTATTATAAAATGCTTTAAGCATTAGCAGCACTATTTATAAAAAAGCAAATTATTTGTTAAAGTTTTAACTAACTATGCTAATTTGCAAGCTTTTATAAAAACGCCTAAATTAAATAACAAACAAGCTTAATAATATATATATTTAGCTTTTTTTAACTTTATTATTAAATATAAAAAAAGCAAGCAAAATAAAGCTGATGCACTTTTGCGCTGCTTTAATTATATAGTTTATAAAGCTTAAAATGCCAATTTATTTTTTTTGTTAAAACAGAAAATTAAAATAGCTAATACTAAAATAAAAAACTATATTTTTAAAACTTTTGCAAAAAAGATCTTTGCTACTAAATCGGCTGCAGAACGCACTATTTTCGTACAAATAGTTATGCGTTACTGCGCGCGTATAGCTGCAGATAATAAGAACTTTTAAAACCTAAAAATCTAACAAAGTTTATAAAACCTAATTTTTCAGATTTAAAAAAAAGATTTTAAATATTATTAGTTATATAAGCAACTTTTAAATAAACAGTTTGTAAAGCTTTAATAATTTATTAAAAAATCTTTATTGCAATATAAAAGCAAAGCCTATATTTCCTTTAAAAAATCAGTTTATTTTCAGCTTATTAAACTATATTATAATGATTTTATAGCTAAAAATTTTAGTTAAAATTATATATTAAAACTATTATAGCAAAAGTTTTACTAACAGATTATAAAAGCAGATGTTTATAATTATATAACTAAATGCGCTATTTGTTTTGGATTTAAAGCAAAATATTACTAAAAATATAATGCTTTAAATGCTTTTCTAATACTTATTAGCTTTATAAAAAAACTATTTATAAACTTTATTATTAAATTATTTAAAACATTTTATTATAAAACTATTGTTAACACAATATTTGTAATAATTAACCGATTTATTAAACTTATGCACTTATTTTTTGTTAACATTATTATTACTGCTATTTAGCTAGCAGTTTTATTTTATAAAAAAATAAAATGTTGTTTTAAAGCTTTTATAAGTATAATTTTTAATAAAAATCCTGTTTTTACTAGTTAGTTTTAATTAGATTTATGCTACTATTTTAAAATCAAAAAAAGATTTTTAACTGCATTTTACTCTTGGACTAACAGCTAAACCAAAAAAATGAACCAAATTATAAAAAGCTATTTTTAATGTTTTATTAATAATAAATAAACTAATTGGTTTTAGCTATTGCTGTAAGCTTTTTTTGCAATAAATATAGTTACTAATAGCATTATTAAAAAGTTATTTTTTAAAACATTATATAAATATATTTCGGAATTTAAATTTTTTATTAAAAACAACTTTATTTTAAAAAAGGTATTATCGGTATAAAACTGGCTACACAAATTAAAAACTATTTGCAACAAATTAACAAATTAATAGCGCAATATAATTAAAAAATATATAAAAAACTATAACGCTAAATATACTTTTAAAAGTTTTTGTACTAAAAAATTAATAGCTTTATTAACTTAGAACTTTAAATTTCAAAATTGCAAGTTAGCTTTTAAGTTTATTAGACTTTTTAAAATCTTAAAAACGGTTAGATTATAAGCGTATTGCTTAACATTTTTATATTAATATAGTCGAATTTATAACGTATTTTTTATATAGTTATTAAAACTTTAAACAGCTAAAACTTTAAACACCTTATTTATGCCCGCATTAAAAAATGCTAAAAACAAATAAAAAATAAAAAATATAATAAAAAAAATAATATATTAAAATAAACTATATTATAAAGTTAAATAAAAAGGCTAGCTAAATAAATATAATTAGTAGGTATTAGCTACTAATATTACTGCTTTTACATTTATTAAAAAATTTGAAAAACAATAAAGTTATAAAAGAAAATAATAAAAATTAAGGCTATTAAGGCCGGCGTTTCTAGCATAAAAAGACTTTAAAGCCGATTTAATTAATTTTTAACAAATTTTTAAAACATTAGTTTTAAAAAACGCTAGCAAAACTTAAAATTTTAGCGTAATAAAAATCAAACTTATTGTTTTAAATTTTAAAAATGTCTACGCTTTACTAATAAATTATATATTAACTAAACTTAATTTTATTTAGTATTAAACTTAAATATATTATTATATTTTAACTTATTATTGCAAGCATTTTAAAACATGTTATTAATATTAGTTTTAATAAAATTTTCGACTTTTTTAGCAAATTGTTTTATTGCCAAATATTAAGCAGTATAACTAGTATTTAAAAGCTGGAAACGCAATATAATTGCTTAGCAATATTAAATGCGTTACTTTGCAGTTTAAACAAATTAGTTTTAAATATAAAACAAAAACTATAATAACTATTAATAGCGTTAGCAACAATAAAAAAAATAAATAAACATATTAAACAACGTTATTTAATTACATATGTTTTATAAGCCAAAAAATGCTTTTAATTATACTTAAGTCAGCAAAATAAAATAAATAAAATAAAAAAAAATATAGCTACTTTGCTATTTTTAATTTTACTAATTATATTATATACGGCCTAATAAACTGTAAAAAAATAGTAAAAACTTTAAAAAAGCTGAAATTAGGCAGCTGCGATTTTTTTGCAATAAGTCTTTAAACCTGTTTAAAAAATATTAGCATTTGCATTAACTTTAACTAATAAAACAAAGTTGTTATTATTAGCACAACAAATTTAAAATATATATTTATTTTATTTAAAAAGCTTAAACATTTAAACAGCTTTAAATTATATTATAAAAAAAATTTGGATTATAAGTAGCAATTTGCGTAAAAAAATAATATAAAACAATTTATAGCTTAACAAGTTTTATAGCTTTTGCTGCAGCTAGTACAAAAAAACAAAGTTGTTTTTTTATATGTATATAAAACTTTTAAAAGCAGGCCAGCTTAAAGCTAAAACGCATGCGCTGCAGCGCTTTAATATTAATAACATATAAAAAAACTAGTTATATAAAAAAGCTTTTTACAGCAGCCAAACTTACGTTAACGCGCTTAACAAATTTAATAACGCTAATAACAAAAAAGCATAATAAAAAAATAATAAATAATAAAAGCAGTAATTTAAATAAAAAAAATAAATAAATAAAGCTTAAAAAAAATTAAAATAAGAGCGTAATTAGTAGCAACTATAGCTAAAATTAATAATAAATGCTAGCAGCAGCTAAAAAAAAAAAAGAAAAAAAGGAAAATATAATAAGCTATATACTTTGTTTTCAAATTAGCTTGCTAAATAATTTGCGTTTAAGGCAACACGTTATTGCAGGCCTAAATATTTAAAAATTATTTAAAATGCGCAAAATTTTTTTATTGGCCAAAAATTCTTATTGTTTACACTAGTTTTTTTATTGTTTATACTTATTTTTTACTAATTTCAATTAATTTCTAGCTTTTAATTTTATATTATATTTTGTTATAATTTTATTTTTAATTACATTAGTATTATTTATAACAACATTTAACTTTATATTTAAGTTAAAACAACTTATTATAAAAGAAAAAAATAATTGTTATAATTTAAGTGCACTATTAACTAAACTATTAATTAAAGTATGTTTTTTTTAATTTTGTTTACTTATATTACTATAATTTATTTAAGTATGCTTTGCATATTATTTTTTGCTTTTACAAGCTTTAGTTTTGTATAAGACTTATTATACAGAATATATATTATATTGTACCTAACCTTAAAAGACTTCTTAAACGTGACAGCAATAATATTTAGGCTTTTATTAAAAGTTCTAAAAAATTTAAAAGTATAAATAACAAAATAAAAAACTATAATAGCTAAAAAAATTAATAAAAAACTTATAAAGTTAACTTTTTTTAATAATTTTATAGCAGATTTTGAAATTATGTTTTAAAAAATAATTTTAAACTAGATTATTAGTTTTAAAATAGTTAATAAAGCAGTTATTAATACAGGGTTGTTAATTTATATTAATATAGCAGCAAAACTATAAAAGTATGCGTTAATATGCTTATTGTTTTTAAAAAGTAGCAAAGCATTTAAAAAAGCATTTTTTATTTATAATACTAATAAATAAAAAAAAGCTAATAAAAACAATTAAATTTAAAATAAACTAAATTGTTTTAATTTTTATTGTTTATAAAAAAAAAATAAAGCTATGTTAGCAATAAAAACAAAAGCTTATAAAAAGTTATATTAAAGTAACTTTATGCTAATACTTAAGTATGCAAAACATATTAAAGTTTTTATAACTTTAAAAAATATTAATACGTATTGCTAAAAAAAGCATTTATATATTAAACAGCTTAACTTTTATTAAAGCAAGCTGTGCTACAAACTATTAAAAACAATTTAAATTTAGCAAAAAAAATAGCTTAATTAAGCAGCAAAAAAAAAAATATTAAAATTAAAATATTAAATAAATAATTAGCTAGCTAAATTATAAGCAGCACTTTTACTGTTTAAAAAACTATTTTTAAAAAAAATAATTAAGTTTTTAAACTTTAAAAAAGCTAAACTAAGCAATACAGTTATTGCAAAAAACTTTGTAGTGCTTATATTAAGCTATAAAAAAGTAAATATTAACGTTTAAAAATTTAAAAGCTTAAAAGTTATACGTTTGCTAAATATAGCTTATTGCAAAAATTTTTTAATTAATCTAGTTTTTTTAAAAAAGCTTTAATAAAGCAAATACTAATAAAATATAAAGCTTAAACCTTTAATACTTTAAAAATAAAAAAATAACAAAATTGCTTGCCAAATATAAAAACAATTTAACTAGTTTGTACTAAAATATTTTTTTTTAATATTAACTAAATAAGCATTTTATTTACGTAAAAAACAATTTAGTATTTATATAAAAAAGAAGCCAAGCTATATAAATATTTTAAAATAGCATTTTTAACTAAATTATGTTAGCTTTAACTTTTTAAAGCATTTAATACAAAAGTCTTTAAAAGCTAAAATTAAAAAAAATTTAAAAGCCGAAATAACTATAATTAATTGTAATGCTTACGCTTAAGCTAAGCTGCAGCGTTAAATTAAACAAATAAAACAAACAAAGCTTAATAAGCTTAAAATATAAATTGCAATCAATTTTTATTACTTTAAAAAAATTATAAAAGCAGCAAATTATTTTTATAATAAGTTTTTTAAGCATATTTATAACTAAAAGATTTTATATAAGCGTTTTTATATTTATTTTATATTAAAAAATAAATTAATAAAAAATAAAAAGCTTAAGCAAGCTTATTTAAAAATATATAGTTATAAAGCATATATTTTAAACTTTAGCAGTTAGCTTAAAAAAAACTGCTTTAATTAATTATTTAGTTAGCTATAATTTTATTAACATTTATAAAATTTAAAACCTTTTAAATAACTATATTAAATTTATTTAAAATATATAGTTTTAAAAAAAGTTTTTTTATATTAAAAATCTAAAAAACTTGCAAAAAAATGCTAAAAAGCTTTTTTTTTAAAACTATTAAAACATTATTAGCAAAAAAAAACTTTTAAAAAATTTAGCTTAAAATAATTAATAAATACTTTAAATTAAATTATAAAGTTTATTAAAATGTAGCAAAAAATAACTTTAAAAAAACAGAAAATTTAAAAAGTAAAAAAAACGTATTTAAGATTTAAGCTATAAGCTTTAAAGTAATTTGCAAGCTTAATCAACTTTATATATAAGCTATTTTTATATTATATTTTTTATTTTTAAAAATTTTTTTTTTATTAAATTTTTTTACTGCTACAATTAAAAAAGCTAATTTAGTAGTTCGTTTTATAAAAGCTGCGCTAGTTGCTAATAAACTAAAATTTAAAACTAAAACAGTTTTTTTAAGTTTTTATATTGTAAGTTTAGCATATAAAAAATATTAAAAAGCTACGTTTAATTTTAAACGTTTATATACTATAAAATTATTTAACAATATATTAGTAAACAAAGCTAAAAAAACTAAAATAATAAACTATTTTTAATACTATTTTAATTTTTATAAAAAAAATAGTTTTGCAAACAATGCTGCATTTAATATTAAAAAAAACTTTAAATTAAAAAACTATTAAAATTTAAAGCAAAAATTGCTAACTAAAAAAAAAGTTTATAAAATAAAACTGTTTTTATTGCTTAAAACTTATAAAGATTTAAATATATACTTAATAAAAAAAGGTTTTTATGCTGCAAAAAGGTTACACTTTAAAAGCTATAAAAAAATAGCTTTGTAAAATAAAATTAATTAAAAAATTGCT
>MU377217.1:0-56264 GCA_022495195.1 Xylaria digitata
CGAAAAAACAAGAGAAAAAAGTAAGTTATTTATTTATTTATTATTTATTTAAATATTTATTAATTTTTAAAATAGAAAATCAAATTACGGAAAACTTTTAAAGCTTTTTTAACTTACAAACCCGAAAACGGCTTCGAAATAACACCATTTTTAATACAAACGTTAAAAATATTATTAATAATAAAATTTTAAATTTTATTATTAACAATGATTTATCGTTTAATATTTTTAATTCTAAATCTTTTTAAGATTTAATTCTTTTTTTTAAACCGTAAGTTTATTATTTATTAATATTTTATTATTTATATTAACAATTATTTTAAAGATTTTATTATAAACCGAAAAACTATTAAAGTTTTATTAGATTCGACTTTTTAAACTGCATTATTGGCTTTTAATAACAAATTAAAAGCTAATATTAAAAATAATAGAAGTTTTTCTATTATTTTTAATATTTGGACTTCGAATTCTTAAACAGCGTTTATAAAGGTTATTATTTCTTTTATTAATTCCGATTTTAATTTAATTTATAAATTAATCGGATTTAAAGAAATAACTGACCGCTATACTGGTTTAAATATATTTAAATGTTACTTTAAGTAATATTTTTAGGTATATATTTATTTAAATATTATTATATTTTATATTTAAAAGCTAACTTTTTATAGCATTACTTAAGATAACGCTCGAAATAATACAACGTTTTTAAAGTTTTTTAAACAGAATTATTTAAATTTAATACATAAAAATTTTAATAACAATATTCGTTATATTTCGCATATTATTAATTTAATAGTTCAAAATATATTAAAACAATATATTTTAACTTTAAATAAAGCCGAAAATTTATTCGATTATATAACTAATAGTTTTAATAACTACGAAAATATTAAACATATAAATAAGTTATTTAGTTTACTATTTTAAAATTTATTTATTAATATTTGTTTTTAAATTTAATTAATCGAATTCGATAAATTGTTATATTAACAAAATATACCGCTGAAATTAAAGAATTATTTCTTAAAAAAATCGAAAAATTAAAGCGAAATAATAATTTACTTTTTAATTTTAATATTAAAAAAATTTCTTTAAATATGTTTTTTTTTATTAAAACTATTAAACCTTTTAACTAATTTATTTTTAAATAATACTACTTGTTAGAATTTAACATTTAAAATGTTAAATATATTATTTGAATTAAAAGAACCTTTCGAATTTGTTAATCGATTTACTTTAAATACTAAATTTAAACAAATATATTTAAATTTAATAAATTGGTATACTGTTAAACAGTTATGTAATTTATTTAATATATTTGTTAAACCTTTAGTAAAATTATAAGCTAAGGCTTATATAACTTTATTAAAATCGTTATTATATATTTATAAAACATATAACAATTTAAAAGATTTTATTTGGTATAGCCAACATAAAATACAACAGGATTTTATTTTAGTAAGTTTTTATTTTTATTTTTAAATTTATTTATTTATTTATATACTAATTTATTATTAGAAACCTATTTTTTCTAATTTAATTAATGCTATTAATAATAGTATTAAAAAATTAGAAAAATATTTTCTTTGTTGATTAAATAATTTTTCGATTAAAACATATAAGCTTTATATTTTAAGTCTTATATTAAACCTTTGTTTTAAAACTATGCATTTTAAAACCAACAGGTTATTATATTTTTATTTTAATATTAAAAGAAATATTATTCGATTATTTAAACAAAAATTTAATTAATAAGTTTATTTATATTTATTAATAATTAAATAGGGTTTTAAATACTGTTAACGCTTTGAATAATAACCATGTTAACAAACTTAGTAATTCTTTTACTAAAAATTCCAAAAATAATTTAGCTAAATCCGATTTTAAAAATAAATTTTTTATAAATTCGTTTTTAATATCTATTAAAAAAGAAACAACTATTTATTTAAAAGAAAAATTATTACTTCGAAAAGTTAGTATTATTTTTATTTATTTTATTTTATTTTATTTACTTATTTATTAATGTTTATTTATTAAGTTAACCTTTTAAAATATTAGAAAAATAATGCTTTTCGATTTCTAATATTATTAATTTTAGCTAGAAAATATCTAGCTATTTCAGCTATTTCCGCTTTTATTAAACAAGTTTTTTTTATTACTAGTAATATAATTACTAAAAATAGAAATAAACTTAGTTTAGAAACGGTTAAAGCGTTAGTTTTATTAAAAAGTTAGAAATTAATTAATTTAAAAAATTTAATTATTAAAGAAAATACGGATTCCGAAATCGAAAACAAGAAATAAATTAATCTTTTATATATTTATATATAATTTTATATAGTTTATTTATATTTTTACTTTTTATTAATTATTTTATTAAGATTTATAACCTTTAACTTTAACTTATTATAATAATAAAACTTATATGTTTTTAAAAGTAATTTATTTAAACTATTTATTTATATAATTATTTATATTTATATTTTAATTTAAATTATTTAATATAATAAAAATCTATATATATATATATATTTAAATACTACATTAGTATTGTAATATTACTACATGTAGTATACTAATTTTTAACCCTGTAGCTAAGCACTTTATTTATTAATAATTTAACATCTTTTTAATAAATTTAATAAATATATATATAAAAAATTAAGTTTATTATTATATAAAAGCTAACATATTTAAATAAACATATTAAAACAAAACTATTTTGTTTTAAAAAAAAATACAATTTTAATAACGCTTTTATTTTTGTTAACATTTTAAATAAAATAAAAAACGATTTAAAAAAAAAACAAATGTAGTTATTATATAAAAAAAACTTAAAAAAAAAAAAATATAGCTATTATATAAAGCTATTTTAATTAAAAAAATTAACTTTTTATAAATTAAATAAATTAATAAATTTAAATATATAAAAGTTTTTCTGTTATATAATTAAAGCTTTTATTAAAAATATTTTTTATATTAGTAGTACTATTAGCGTTTAATTTTTTGTTTTAAATAGCTAATATAAAAGTGCTAATACAAAACTGTTTTATATAATTAATAAAAAAAGTTAAAAAGTTTTTAGTTTAAATAATAAACAAAATTAATATTTTTAATTTAATTAAAAAAAGAAATATGTTAGCAAAACTAAGTTTGTTATACAATAAGTTAAAATCATTAAGCTTATTAAAAGTTTTATTGTTAAAATAATTGTATTTAGCCTTTGCTTTATGTTTAAATTTAAAAGTGTTTGGTTTTAAACAAAAAAAATGTTTTAAAACATAAAAAAATACTGTTATACAAAAGTTTTAATTATATAATTAAAAGCATTTAATTTTTAATATTTAAATAAATAAATAACTAATTTGTTAATAACTTAAGCTATTATTTTAATATTATATTTTGTTAAATTAAAATAAACAAAATAATTAGGTTTAATAGCTTGTTATATAAAAGTTTAAATTTAGTTGTTTTTATTTTAATTTAAAACTTTAAAAAAACATATAAATTTTTTAAGCTTGTATTAGCATAGCTGTTTTAAACTATTATATAATAATTAGTTATTTTTTTAATAATATTTTAGTTACTTTTTTTTATTAACTTTAAGTTATATTATGCTGTTTTTATATTTTTACAAATATAATTAACTTAATAATATTTAACAATTGTTAAATTTATTATATAAAATTTAGAATTAAATTTATAGCTATATAATAATTGCAAATTTAAAATAAAGTAATTAAATAACAAAAAACTATTAAAGTTTAACTTAATTAATATAACTTAAAATAAAATAAATAATAATAAAAAAATTGCTAAACTTGTTAGCATTATATAATAAAGTTCGATTTTTTTATTACTAAAGATTTTAATTGCTTTTAGTTAAGCTATATAATAGCTATATTATAATTCAAGTGCACTACCAACTAAACCACTAATCAAAGTATATTTTCTTTAATTTTATCTACCTATATTACTATAATTTATCCAAGTATGCTTTGCACACTATTCTTTTTTTTTACAAGCTTTAGTTTTGTATAAAACTTATTATATAAAATATATATTATATTATACTTAACTTTAAAAAACTTTTTAAACATAACAATTTTAAAGCTTTTATTTAAAAGTTACTTATAATATATAATTATTATAGCTTTAAAACAATTAGCTTGCTTTATTCTTTTTATAAAACTTTTACACACAGGTTATTTATAAAATAATAACAAAATATTCTTAAATAACAACAAAAGCTAAAAGCTTTTAAATTTTTTTAATACTAATATAATAAAACTAAAAAAAGCTTTTACTTAATTACTTTAATAGCAAAATGCTTAATTAACTGCTAAACTTAACAAACTAAAAAAATAACTAAAGCAAAAAAAGCAGCTTATATTAAATTTGTATAAACTGCGTTTTAAAAAAGTATAAAAAATAATTACAAAAAAAAAAAAAAAAAAAAAGTTTTAAAAATTAAATAATTAAAAAATTAAAAAATTTGAAAAACCTTAACAATTTAAACACTTTTTATTAAACTTTTTATTATATTATTTTTTTTAATTAACAGCTTAATTTTAGCTATTATATTAAAAATAACTTTTTTAATTTAAAGCTATTTATATTATTATTTTTATTATTATTTTTATTTTTAATTAAAAAAAGCATTTTTAAAATTAAGCTAAACGCAAATTTTATTTATAACGTTATTAAAACAAATATAATAATAAGTTTAATAGCAATATAAACTTAAACAAACTATTTAAGTTTAAATACTTTTTATTTAAAATAAATTTTATTTATAATAAATAAGTTAAATAAATTTAAAAGCTAAACTTTATATTTATTAGCTTAATACATAAGTTTTAACGTTATTTTAAACGCATTTTATATATATATAGCAAAATAAATCAAGCTTGTAAAAACTAATATTATAGCTTTATTTAAAGCTTAAACAATAAAAACTAGCACTAATACAAATATAATTAAAATGCATTTTTTATATAAACTAAAACTTTTATTTGCTAGTTAGCTTTTTTAAAAACTAATATTAGCAGCAAATTAAAAACAGTTAAGCAGCTACTTAATTAAAACTTTAAAACTTTTAATTATTATTTTATTTAAATTAAAAACTAAAAAAGCAAATAAAATAATTTTAAAAAAGCTATATTATATTATTAAAAGCTTTTTATTATGTTTTAAAATAAAATACTTAATTATTTTAACGTATTATTTATTAAAAAAATTAATATAATAAATATAATTATATAACATTAAAAAATAATAAAACTAATTAAAAAAAATTAAAACTAAAAAAATTTTAAGCGGTTTAAATTTTAAACTAACTTTAAATTAAATAAAAGCTTTTAATAATACTAATATTTAAATAAAAAAAATTATTATTGCTAAAGCTAAAAACATGTTAATATAATTAAAAAGCGTAATAATTATTATATTAATAACAACTAAAAAAGTTTTAATTAAAACAATATAAATAACAAGCATAAACGTTATATTATAAAAAAATTTTTATTAAATAATAATAGCTTTTATTTTTTAACAAAACATGTTTATAATAATAACAACTTACAAAAAAATTATAAGTTAGCTATAAAAAATATTAAATATTTTAATTATAATTAAATAAAGTATATAAATTATAACTATTTATAACTTTAAAAAGCTAAAAAGCATAAAATTTAAAAAATTTAAACTACTTATAACTTTAATAAATACTAACGCATCTCCCACTTGACTTGGCTACCCAATTGAATGGGCCACCCCGAAATACATACAAAAAACGTCCGTGCGCCTTTAAATAAATCGACCAATTTTGATCGTACAGACTAATAATTAGTATTTTTGAAATCCTTATTAAATAACAAATCCAAATCTATTTTTCTTAATTTTATAGCTATTTTATTTGGCGAGTTAAGTATAAATTTGGACCCACTTTTCTGTTTTCGAAGCTATATGCCTTAATAAAATAGCTAGAAAGTAAACAAAAATACTTTTAAATTCCTTATTAAATAAAGATTCCAAAAACACTAATTATTAGTTCGTACGATCAAAATTGGTCGATTTATTTAAAGGCGCACGGACGTTTTTTGTATGTATTTCGGGGTGGCCCATTCAATTAGGTGGCCAAGTCAAGTGGGAGATGCGTTAAGTTGTTTAATTTAATTTTAAAGTTTAAAAAAAATTATATAATAATTTTTTTTAAAGTTATAACATATAAAAGTTGCTAAAAAGCTATGTTTAATATAAAACGCTTAATAATTATAAAGTTATAATACAGCATATTAATAAACAAAGCTAATAAAGCTAAATTTTTAAAAAAACTTTTAAGCTATTTTAATAGCAAATTAAAATTTTGTTAAAATAAAAAGTTTATATTTTTTGTATTATTAAAAAATATTTTGCAAAAAAATTTTTAAGCTTTTAAATCTAGTATATAAAATATTACAGCTTTTTTAGCGTTAAACGTATTTAAATTTAGCTTATAAAATATGTTAGCTTTTTTAGCGTTAAATGTTTTAAAATTTAGTTTATAAAATGTTTTAGCTTTTTTAATATTAAATTTAACAAAGCTTTTTTAAGCTAAATTTAAAATTTATTGTTAAAACTTTTTATTATTTTTAAAGTAATATAAAGCTTTAAACATTTATTTTATAAAAAAGCATTTTAAGCAAGTTAAAAAGTTATATTTTTAAAGCTATAAAAATATAAATATATAAAAAAAAGTTAATATATATATTATTTATAAAAAGCTAATTTTAAACTATATGTAGGTATATGTTTATAAGTTTAATAAATATAGTTATTATTAAAAGTGTAAAGCTAAGCTTATTATATAAAAAAATTAACAGCTTATTAATAAAAAAAAATATTTATATATTAATTTTAGCAAAACAATTTTTTTAAACTTTAATAGCTATTATAGCTAAGTTTAACTTTAAATTAAAACAGTATAATATAATAAACGTATTTATAAACGCTAAACTTAATAAGAAAATCTATATATATATATTTTTAAAGTATTGCAAACTATAAACTTTATTTTAATTATTTTAAGCGCTATATAGCTTTAAAAAGTCTTTGTTGTTATAATAACGCAAGCTTATTTAATTTTTAAAATTTATAAGCTATAAAACTGTTTTTTATAAGCTATACTATTATTTTAAACAAAATGTTTTAATTTTTATTTATATAAATAATATAGTTTTAGTTTATAAAAAGCATAAAAAAATAATTAAAAACTATAACAAAAGCTTAATTTAGCTATTTTAATTTTTATATATTAAAAAAATTGTTAAGCTTAAAAATAAAAATGTTTTATATAAAATATATATATTTATAAAAACAAAAAAGTTAAGCTTTTATAATTAAATAATTATTAAGCAAAAAATTTATAATTACTAAAAAAAAATAAGCTTAATTATATATAAAGCAGTAATTATTTAGTTAAACATTGCTTTTAAAGCTTTATAACTATTTTGTTTTAACTTAAATTTTCAGCTAAATTATTATAGCTTTGCTAATTGCTTATTTAATTATTTTAAAATTATTTAATTTTATATTTTTTAATTTAAAAATAAAAATAATTTTATAGTTGTTAACAATTTTTTGTTTATAAATAATATTATTAATTATAAAAGCTTATAAGCTTATATAATAAAGCTTTTTAAAAGTGTTATTAAATAAAAAGCTAATAAACAAAATATTATAACTATATTAATTATTAAAGCTAAATTATTTATGTTAGCTTAAGCAGCTAAAAAATTTATATTTATTAGCTAACTAATTAAAAAACTAAAAGTTATTTTAAATAATCAGCAAATCTAAATTTAATATAATAATTAGCAAACTATTAGTTTAATAACTAAAAATATTATTATGTTATATATAAAGTTATATTATATTAATATTTATAATTATTAGCTACGTTAAAAAGTTATTAATAAAACTTTTAAAGTTAAATATATTTTTATATATAATATAATTGTTAATAGCTTAACTAAAACCTTTTTTAAAAAAAAATAAAACATTTTTTTAAAACAGCTTAATTTTGTAAATATTAAAAACATTTAAAAATAATAAAAACTATAAAAAATATCTAAAAAAAAATAAAAAATGTTAAAAGATTTACTAAAAAAAAAAAGTTTAACATATAAATAATTAATTAATTAAAAAAAGTATTTTAGTTTTATAAAGTTGCAAAAAGTTATTATTATAAGCTTTTAATTATAAAAATTATTTTTTAAAAAGTGTTTTTTAAAAAGTTGTGTTAAATATAAAAAATATAATCTTATTTGGTATATTAACTAAAAAGGTATTTAATAACAAACCTATGTTAAAATAACAAAGGCCCTTATATAATTCTGCCTATAAACGCAGTTACTACTACATGAGAACTACAACATTAGATCAATAAATACAACATATTCAACCCAATTGTATGCCGTCGCTTATATCTGACACTATCTACAAGCCAACACGCGTGGTTGCGTCGCAGATACCATAACGTGCATGATCGATGTAACGTCTTGGAGAAAGGGGAAGGGATAATGGTGGCTTATCATCCGAGCTTATGGTGTCTTCAGGGTTATCTCATGGCCGGATACAAAACGTGTTTAGATCCAAAGGCAGATAGCGTAGCAATTCAGGGGTGATTGTCAGATCTAAGCATCTTATTGAGTAATGATCGTTCTAACGTTGTTGTGTCAAGTCTTACGGAACGCCGCTTACCACCACATTATTATCGTCTGCGCGCGCGGGGTAAAGTAATAGGTAAGATACGTATGAGGCTTGAACACAACTGCAACAGTAAGTTTTCTTCTGTTACTGCACTGTACTGATACCCCGAGATAGATATTTTCTCCATATGCGTGTATGCGGCACCGGCACCCCGCGTAGAGTCTTCACATCCGATCCAACAGCTGGCCAAGTATAAAGTCCCCTTTATAACACAACACAAGTCTTCTCTGTGTCTCTTTTCAAGCATGATCAGTCCAAATGTCAACGTTTCAGCTTGAGCTTTGAACCTATACGACCCAACAACACAATGCCGTCTGATTCATCAGATTCCACCAAGTACCACGCGAACTGTCACTGTGGCCAGATCAAATTTTCTGTAGTTATACAAAATTTAAAGGCCTCCAAGGTTGCCTCATGCAACTGTTCAATATGCACAAAGAATAGGTATCTACTTGTATACCCTAAGTGCGAAGACGTTGTCTTTCTTACTGGCGAGCTTCAAATGGCATCATACCGATTTGGCAATGCAAACAAAGCTCATAAGTTCTGCCCAGCACGCGGAACCAGTATACTTATCGATTTCTCCGAGTCAGACAGAGAGATTGAAAGACAAGTTACTGCGGTTAATGTATGTCAACATAGTGAAGATCTCAAGAGATATTCAATCTAATATAAGAACTAGATCCGGACATTTGTTGAGATTGAAGAGCTCATGAAGGATCTGGACATGAAGCATATCGATGGGAAGAACAAGCTCGGACCACCATATTCCGTTGATAGGTCATGAAGTTCTGTAAAATGCCGGTACGCGGGCTTACATTTATCAAATGAATAATATTTATATTATTTTCAACTTATATTATTTTATATATTTGTTTTTATTATTTAATTAAATAGTTTTAAACTAGTTTTTAAAGCTTTTTTATTTTAAATTTGCAATTATTTTATTAGTATTATTTATAACGCATATTATAAGCGGGTTAACACCTTAAGCAAATTAACACTTTAGCTTAACATACTTTGTAAAATAATTTTTATAAAGAATATTTACTTTACTTTTTAATAACTTTGTAAAAAAAGATTAACGCATCCCACAAGCTAGTTTTGCACACAAGCAAGTTTTGCACTTTAGCTTAGCGTACCCTGTAAGCTACTTTATATGCAGGGGTACTTACTCCATTTTATTATAACTTCGCGAAAAAGGGTCGTACAATAAAATAATTGGTACTATTAGATTTGTAATGAAATAATGAATTTAATAGTATTTTCTTTTATTTTGTAGCTATTTTATTTGAGCGTATAGCTTTAAAAAACCAAATTTGCAGGGATTATTTTAGCGTAGTTTTTAATAACGCTTTAAATAAAATAGTTAGAAAATAAAAAAAATACCATTAGATTCATTATGTCATTACGAATCTAATAGTACTAATTATTTTATTGTACAACCCTTTTTCGCGAAGTTATAATAAAGTGGAGTAAGTACCCCTGCATATAAAGTAGCCTACAGGGTACGCCAAGCCAAAGTGCGAAACTTGCTTGTGTGCAAAACTAGCTTATGGAATGCGTTATATAAAATTAAAACTAATATTATTAGATTTATAATTAAATAAAGAATTTATTTTTATTTTTATTTTTATTTTTATTTTCTAGCTATTTTATTTAACTGTATATTTAAAACTACGCTAATTTTTTATTATAGTTTTAAGTACAAGCTTAAATAAAATAGCTAGAAAATAAAAAAATAAAAATTTAAATTCTTTATTTAATTATAAATTTAATAATATTAGTTTTAGCTTTGTACAACCTTTTTTGCAAAGTTATTAAAAAGTAAAGTAAGTACCCCTACATAAAAAATTATTTTACAAAGTGTTACGTTTGTGACGTATAAACCACCACTAAACTGCCATATCAATAAAGAACGCACAGGCTACAACCCATAAAGTGGTAATTGTCAGAATAAGCGAGCCAGTCAATTGGAGGTTCAAAAGTGTGTGTATTATATATAAGCAAATTCTGCTTTGCCCCTAAGGCGTATACTAATAATTTAGGTAATAGATCCTCGGGGTTAAAGCTAACTTAGCTTACTCCTAATGTTGTAATATTTATTAATATAACCCTTTATTTTAACACACTTTTTTAAAGCTAATTACTTTATATTTTGTTTTAATTTAGTTAATAAAACTATTTTTATAACTTTTATACTTTTACTTTTTTTTTAAATAGTTTATTTTTAAAGCTATTAAAGTCTTTTTAAATAATCTTTTTTTATTTTTGCTTTAAAATCCGTGCTTTTATATTCTTTAACCTTAATTAAGTTATAAATCCAGCTTATTTAGTTACTAAAAGTGTTTTCATAAGTTTGTTTACAATTATATTGCTTATAAAAACGTAAATTATATTTAAAGTTTTTTGTTAAACCTTTTGTTTTAACTAATAATTATATATATTTATATATTAAAGCTTAGTTTTTAAAATAAATATTTTTTTTTTTAAAAGCTTAATTGTTTGCTAATTATTATACTAAAAAGCAATCTGTTAACTATTTAAAATAACTTTAAGTTTTTTAATTAGCTTATTAATAAATATAGCTTTTTTAGCTGCTTAAACTAAAGCAAAAAGTTTAGCTTTAATAATTAAAATAATTATAATATTTTGTTTATTAATTTTTTAGCTAATAACTTTTTTAAATAGCTTTATAATATAAGCTTGTAAGCTTTTATAGTTAATAATATTATTTGCAAACAAAAAGTTGCTAGCAATAATTAGGTCATTGCTGCTTTTGAATTTAAAAGCATAATACTAAGTTTAAAAAAAATAATTTAAAGTTTGATTAGCTTTGCAATAATATTTAAAGCTAAAATTTAAATTAAATTGCAAAAGTTTTAAAGCAAAAAAAGCGATATTTAGGCATGTAATTACTGCTGCATATATAATAAAGCTTATTTTTTTTTAATAAATATAAATTTTTTTAGCTATAGCTAAACTTTTATAAAGCAATAACTTTTAAATTTTTATAAAAGTAAAATGCTTTTTTTCTTTTAAGTTATTTAATTTGCTAATCTTTTTAATGTATAAAAATTAAAATAACTAAATTAGTTTTTGTTAGCAATTTTTAATTATTTCAACTTTTAAAAACTATTAAAAATTGTTTTTTTTAATTAATTAATATTTAGTTTTAAGTTTTTATATTAATTTTATAGCAAAAACTTTTTTGCAGCTTTAATAAGCTAAAACTATATTATTTATATAAATAAATATAAAGATTTTATTTTTAAAATAATAATATAGCTTATATAATACTGCTAAATAATTTAATTTAAAAAGCGTTAAAGTTAATTCTTTTTGCTATAATAAAAAAGACTTTTTAAATCTATATAAAGCTTTTTATAGCTTTAAAAAAGTATTTAATTTGCAGTAGCTAAAAAGCATTTTTATATAGATTTTTTTATTTAGTTTAACGTTAATAAAAGCATTAACTATATTATACTGCTTTAGTTCTAAATTAAACTTAGTTATAATTGCTATTAAAGTTCTAAAAAATTTTTCTGCTAAAATAAAAGCATATGTTTTTTTTAAGCTTAAATAAAACTGTTAATTTTTTTAAACAACTAATTATACTTTGCACTTTATAAAATAGCTATACTTATTAAACTTATAAACGTATACTTATATATAGTTAAAGGTAAGTTTTTTATAAACGATTTTTTAATCAACCTTATTTTATAAAACTATTTTTTTATAGCTTTTAAAATATAATCTTTTTACAATATAAAAACTTTTTTTTACTAAGTGCGTATTTAAATCTTTATAAGTTTTAAATAACAAAAGCAGTTTTATTTTATAAATTTTTTTTTTAGTTAACAGTTTTTGCTTTAGATTTTAATAATTTTTTAATTTAAAATCTTTTTTAATATTAAACGCAGCATTATTTGCAAAGCTGTTTTTTTTATAAAAATCAAAGTAATATTAAAAATAGTTTATTATTTTAGCTTTTTTAGCTTTGCTTACTAGTATATTGTTAAACAACTCTGCAATATATAAGCGTCTAAAATTAAACGTAGCTTTTTAGCATTTTTTATATGCCAAACTTACAGTATAAAAACTTAAAAGAACTTTTTTAGTTTTAAATCTTGGTTTATTAGCAACTAGCGCAGCTTTTATAAAGCAAACTACTAAATTAGCTTTTTTAATTGTAGCAATAAAAAAATTTAATAAAAAAAAAGATTTTAAAAATAAAAAATATAGTATAAAAATAGCTTGTATATAAAGTTAATTAAGCTTGCAAATTATTTTAAAGCCTGTTGTTTAAATTTTAAATATATTTTTTTTACTTTTTAAATCTTTTGTTTTTTCAAAGTTATTTTTTGCTACATTTTAATAAACTTTATAATTTAGTTTAAAATATTTGTTAATTGTTTTAAGCTAAGTTTTTTAAAGGTTTTTTTTTATTAATAATGTTTTAATAGTTTTAAAAAAAAGCTTTTTAGCATTTTTTTGCAAGTTTTTTAGATTTTTAATATAAAAAAACTTTTTTTAAAACTATATATTTTAAGTAAACTTAATATAATTATTTAAAAAGTTTTAAATTTTATAAATGTTAATAAAATTATAGCTAACTAAATAGCTAATTTAAACTTTTAAATCAAGTTAATTAAAACAGTTTTTTTTAAGCTAACTGCTAAAGTTTAAAGTATATGTTTTATAATTATATGCTTTTAAATAAGCTTGTTTAAGCTTTTTATTTCTTATTAATCTGTTTTTTAATATAAAATAAGTATAAAAACGTTTATATAAAATCTTTTAGTTGTAAATATGTTTAAAAAACTTGTTATAAAAATAAATTGCTGCTTTTATAATTTTTAGCTATAAAAATTTAAACAAATTTAAGCTAAAGCATATTGCGCAAGCTTTATTTTTAATTATACTTTTTAAGCGTTTAGCCGCTTTATTTTAGCTTTGTATATTAATTGCTAAAAATTTAAAAATAATTTTATAATTTAGAAAAATCTTTTTAAATGTTTTTAAGCTATTTTTATGCTTAAAAATCTTATTATTGCATTTAATTATTTCGATTTTAACTTAGTAGCAGTTTTATAAATGTTTAATTAGCTTTTTAAAAGCAGCAATTATGCTTTTAGTTTGTTTGTTTTTAAAAAAGTAATCTTAAATATATTTTAAATATTTATTTATAGCAATTATTATAAAGTTGTTAAAATATATAGTTTTTTTAAAGTTATAAAAATTAATTGCGATTTATATTTTAAGCTTATTGGGCCTTGTTTGTTTTATTTGTTTAATTTAACGCTGCAGCTTAGCTTAAGCGTAAGCATTACAGTTAGTTATAACTATTTTAGCTTTTAAGTTTTTTTTAATTTTAGCTTTTAAAAGTTAGGGCTAGCATGTTTTAATTAAAAGTGCTATTTCAAAATATTTGTATAGCTTAGCTTTTTATATAAATAAAATGCTTGTTTAATTAGTAATAAAAAAAATATTTTAGTACAAATTAATTAAATTGTTTTTGTATTCAGCAAGCAATCCTGTTATTTTTTTGTTTTTAAAATACTAAAAGTTTAAGCTTTATATTTTATTAGTATTTGCTTTATTAAAGCTTTTTTAAAAAAACTATATTAGTTAAAAAGTTTTTATAGTAAGCTATATTTAGCAAACGTATAACTTTTAAACTTTTAGGTTTTTAAACATTAATATTTATTTTTTTATAGCTTAGTATAAGCATTGCAAAATCTTTTGCAATAACTATATTATTTAGTTTAGTTTTTTTAAAGTTTAAAAACTTAACTATTTTATTAAAAATATATAGTGTTCTTTTTAAATTTAAAATAGCAAAGTTTTTAAAAAAGTATTAAAATTTATTTTTTTTAAAAATAGCTTTTTAAACAATAAAAGTGCTGCTTATAATTTAGCCGGCTAGTTATTTCTTTAGTATTTTAATTTTAGTATCTTTTTTTTTGCCGCTTAACCAAGCTATTTTTTTTGCTAAATCTAAATTGTTTTTAATAGTTTGTAGCACAGTTTGCTTTAATAAAAGTTAAACTGTTTAATATATAAATGCTTTTTTTAATAATACGTACTAATATTTTTTAAAATTATAAAAGCTTTAATATATTTTGCATATTTAAATATTAGCACAAGGTTGTTTTAATATAGCTTTTTATAAGCTTTTGCCTTTATTTTTAACATAGCTTTATCTTTTTTTTTATAAACAACAAAAATTAAAACAATTTAGCTTATTTTAAACTTAATTGTTTTTATTAATTTTTTTTTGTTTGTTAATACTATAAATAAAAAATACTTTTTTAAATACTTTACTACTTTTTAAAAATAATAAGCGTATTAATATATACTTTTATAGTTTTATTATTATATTAATATAAGTTAACAATTCTGTATTAATAGCTGCTTTATTAACTATTTTAAAACTAGTAGTTTAGTTTAAAATTACTTTTTAAAACGTAATTTTAAAATTTGCTATAAAATTATTAAAAAAAATTAACTTTGTAAATTTTTTATTAATTCTTTTAGCTATTATAGCTTTTTATTTTATTATTTATGCTTTTAAATTTTTTAAAACTTTTAATAAAAGCTTAAATATTATTGCTTTATATTATGCTTATACTTTTTGCTTAAAACTAAATTAAGCAGCAGCACTAATTTTATTAATACTGTTATACTATACATAAATCTTTTTTTTTAGCTTTAAAAAAGCTATTTTATAATTTAAAGCAATAATATTTTATATTTAAAAAGTTAATTTTTTAACGTTTTTTTTATATTTTATATATGCTTTGTTCTTTAGTATATATATGCTTTAGTTAAATATAAAAAATGCTTTTCTGTTAGCTATAAAATCTTTGATTAAAATAGCTAAATTAATATTAGCTTTTATAAAATAATTCTTATATTGTAGTAATTTTAAAAAGGTTAGCTATTTTTTTTGGTTAGTAGTTTTTATATAATCTTATATGTTAAAAGCTTTTGCTTTAGCTATAAAATTGCGTTATTATTAATTAAAGTTTTTTAGCTTAGCGAATAAAGTTTTTTCGGTTAATAATAATATTATTTTAATATTTTTTAGTATTGTATTATTTAATTCCAAAGTTCGGTAAATTTATTGTTGCGTATAAAACTCTTAATTGTTAAAATAAGCAAGCCAGTTAATTAAAAGTTCAAAAGTATGTGTATTATATATAAGCAGATTTTGCTTTGCCTTTAGGGCATATATTAGTAATTTAGGTAATAGATCCTCGGAGTTAAAGCTAACTTAGCTCACCCCCAATGTTGTAATATTTATTAACATAACCCTTTATTCTGACAGTAATTGTACTATATCCAATTCTGAAAGATTGCAAGCTTCGCTGTCCTCTTTTCCTTTCTTTTTTTTTAGCATTAATACAATATTATAAGGCATTCCACACGATTGTGACAACGTTTAAGAAGTCTTTCGAAGTTAAGTACAATATAATGTATGTTTTATATAATAGGTTTTATATAAAACTAAAGCTTGTAAAAAGGAAAAATAGTGTGCAAAGCACACCTAAATAAATTATAGTAATATAAGCAAACAAAATCAAAGAAAGCATATTTTAATTGGTGGTTTGGTTAATAGTGCACCTGAATTATAACATAAAGTACGTTAAGCTAAAGTGTTAATCCGCTTATAGTATGCGTTATATTAAAAACTAATTAAAAACATTTACGCTTTTTTAATACAAGTACTATATATTTTATTATATGCTGTATATATGTGTATGCTTTATATGTGTTATAAACAATGGCGCTATTAAAAATCGAACCGAACTTACTATTTAATTAAACAGTAAGTTAAATGTAAGCGATGCCATTAGGTTATATTTAGTATTATATTTGTTGTGTAGTAATATAGGAGTTATATAACTAAAACTAGTGTACTAAGCACATTTATATTAAAGCTTTTATTTTTATAACATATGTCCGCAACCAAATATTTATTTAGTTAATATTTTAGCTTAAAATTATAATATAATAAATAAGCAAGCTAATTTTATAGCGTAATTAAGTTAAGTATGCTTTAAATTATAGTAGTATAAAAAGAAAGTTGTGTAGTAGCTTTTTAAACCCTGTAAAACAACCCAGTATTCGCTTTTAGCTCATTTATCTAGAGGTTTTAATAGTGTTTAGCGCAGCGTTGCCGTTTAGTGGGTAGCTGACTAACCTAGTTGGCTCTAGGAGGTAGCCTTAAGGCTGGAATAGCCAATAAGGGTGGCGACCTGTGCACTATTCTCCGCCTACTTACTTGCATGTGTTGCCTGGCACCAGCATTAGCATCCGCATCCGCATCATCTACACAGGATCGACTTCTTTTATTTCAGCAAAGTCTCGCAAAAGTTATCTTACTAGTGTGCTAAATATTTTACTATCCGTAAATATGATTTGCGACTGCTGCATGAGAATATTCGAACTGCGCGACCATTTCGAACACAGCGGAGAGTCCGTTCCCCATCATGCCAGCACTCAATCGTTTGTGTCATCCGTTACAGCCGGATGTCCCATTTGCAGGGCTATCATATCTGAACTTGACGAGCCGCAGAAGTTGCTTTTGGACCCAAACATCATATCGTCCACCGAGTGCTTCTCTCTAGATATCATGGAAGCCGCAGAAAGTAACGTGCAGTCCTATTACTTGAATTTTGCCTGGGAATCACGGGGCCTCCCCCGGCGTTATCGGGGACTGTTAGTCGAGCGGTACCACAGTGAGAAACCTCAAGATTCTTACTCTGGAAGTGGCTGTGTTTAACGATGCCCATAGCAATACGACCATATTTGCCGCGTAGCCCTCTGGAAGACAAGAGAGGCTGGACCGAGCAGACACTCCGGACGGTGAAAGCCTGGATGCATAAGTGCCTTGAGCAACACCCAAAATGCCGGTTGTTGCACGGCTGGAGAACTTCGGGCTCAATGTTCCAGCCAAAGCGTCTTGTCGATGTTGGGGCCGCTGATGGTCTGACTTGGCGGCTGGTCCTCAGAGAAGACGAGCCGATCTTCCCAACTCCATACGCAACAATCAGCCATCGGTGGAGCACCCATCAACAATTTAAACTTGTCAGCAGCAATATGCAATCGTACACAGACGGCCAATCATTAGATATCTTACCCCAAGTGTTCCAGGATGCAATTAAAGTCACCAGATCCTTAGGAATTCGATATCTATGGGCTGATTGCTTGTGCATCATTCAAGATTCATTACCAGATTGGGAAATAGAAAGCCTCGAGATGTGTAAGATCTATTCCAACTCCATTTGCAACATATCCATCACTGGTTTTGAGGACAGCTCAACAGGCTTTCTAGATGATACATGTAATTATGTACCCTTGCCATGTCGAGTTCAGCCATGCTGGGCCCGAAATATCGACGAGGGTTGGTGTGTCTTAGACCCCTTTTTTTGGTGGTCGCAAGTCACTAAAGCGCCGCTGACAAGACGCGGCTGGGTATTCCAAGAGCGTTTCCTAGCACCGAGAGTCATACATTTCAGCCCAGAGCAGCTATTGTGGGAATGTGCATCGCTCGACGCATGCGAGGCCTTCCCACAAGGCCTACCGGCAATTGTTAAGTCACCGAGGCATACCGGCTTCAAACGACTAGATTTCCTTTTCGAGAACTACTCCCGTGAAGGTCGTCTTCCCGCAAAGGGGCAGCTTCTTTCAATTAGCGAAGAAGATCTGCTCTACCAATGGTGCGAAATCGTTCAGGCATACATGCGGACTAGCCTTACAAAACCTAGCGATAAACTCATCGCTCTAGCAGGTGTGGCGCAACTCATCTCACAATCCAATGATACTACCCATGCCACTATTTCCAAAAGCTACCTAGCCGGGTTATTCGAGCAACATCTGTTGCTGATGCTAGAATGGCATTCAGACGGGAACATGTATTCGCTTCCTGAGCCCGCATGCTCTCGGCCACCCCATTATCGTGCGCCTTCGTGGTCATGGGCGAGCATCGATGGACGTGTGTTCTATGACTATCTGCCACGGAAAATTGATGATGACCAACAGTGGGCTCGTAAAACAAGCTGGGAGATGTTTTTAGAGGGGTTGAATGGCCACATGGACACTGAAAACATGACGTATTGGCCGGTTCCAAGTAAATGTTTGGGCTGGAGACCGTTAGTGTTTGAGATGAAATCATCTATAACGACCGTGGCCGAATCCCCATTCGGGCAGATCTTAGATGGCAAAATTGAACTAAATGGGCTGCTCATTTTGTCCGGAGATATCATAAACGCATTCTCTAGGAACCCTACCTCGCGCCCGATACTTCTGCACTTGGATGCTCCTACTACCCCCGGACGAGCTGAACCGAACACTTTATTACTCCCCCTTCGTTGCATTCAACTCCGCGATTGGGATGATGAAGAACCCTTTTATTGGGTCACAGCCCTTCTCCTGGAGCCTGTCAGTGCTGATGAGCCCACCTACCGGCGATGTGGGATGTTGAGTATCCTATCCACTGACGGAGTCCGGGAAATCGGGATCGAGCTTACCGAAAGCCCATTCGCTGCGAAATACTCGGCCGGTACGAAACTAGAAACCGTACAGGTCATTTGATCATACTACACGGAAACGTTTCATACTAAAATAGAACACGTGACAGCTCAGGGGCAGCCAGGTATCCATGCATGCGGGGGATAGGCCAATTCCTATACTTCCGCATGATTTAATACGCACTAGAAGACGAGGGGAGTTTGTGGAAAGTTAAGTTCACCCCCCTTTCTCCTTCTTTTTCTTTTTTTTCTCCTTCTCTCCTTTTTTCTTGTGAAGGAGAGGACGCTATATATATGCTATCTTTCACTAAATTTCCTTATTCTCCTGAGTCACACTTCGACGATTTCACTTCAATAGATAGAGAGAGCTCCGCTGTATGTCGTGAAGAGTGAATTTCTTGGTAGATATGTTATTAGGGTTTCTTTCGGATTATCGTGATACCCCTTTAGGGCATAGAGGGTAAAGTGAGAGAGAGAGACACGAGACCAATGATACACACGCTACTGCCTATATTCCTTCGAAGTACGCAACTCATTCATATCTCCAGAAAAAATACATGTGATGATTCGGTACGCTATAGAATAGTATCACTTCTGCTGTGCGCCAATCGAAATGCCACAGATATTAAAGGGACCACCTGCGGTTTCAATTTTAGGGCAAGCTAGAAAGGGAATGACTGGTGGGACTGCCACACCGTCGTGAAGGGTTAGTTGGGAACTCCCTACTGAAGGCTCAGTACGGCATTTTCGTATATTTACCACGAGCCCTTATGCATCCACTTATCTTGTCGCTGTCTCGACATGGTCCGATATAGCCTTGGCCTTCTCCTTGGAGTTTAGGCCCGCAGGCGATTCCGCCTTCTCGGCCTTGATATCCTCGCGGGTGATGACCTCATCGCCAAATTTGGCCGCGACCTCTTCCAGCGTCAGGAAGCGCGTCTCGGGCAGGTAGAGAAGGTACACGGTACCAGCGAACAAGTTAGCGGCGATAAAAACGAAGTAGAATCTCCACGAAATGACGTCGAACGCAATAGAAGCCGCGTACGATAGCCAGATGGCCGTGATCGACTGAGTGAAGACGGAGAAGCCGACCCCGACGCCGCGCAGGGCCAACGGGAAGATTTCGGCTACCAACACCCAACCGACTGTAGAGATACGTGTTAGTCATTGCTTCTGCGACGCGATACAGTTATTCGCATGCACTGAGGGTGGTTTCGGAGTCGAGCACTCGAGATGGCGATTGAAGAATTTCTTAACCTGGCCTGATTTGGGATGAAGGGGAGAGAAGAGGGAAGGGGCTAACTGACCGCTGTTGAAGTAAAAAGAGTAGGCAAAGGCGAATAGGAAGATGAAGGTCACAGCCGCACGCGAACCATTCGGGTTGACGCCATCTGCGTAGAAGTAGGAGAGCGCCGCCAAGACGGCGAGGAGGACTGCTAGCGTGTAGGATCCGCTGATGACGGTCTTGCGTCGCGTCCAGTGGTCCGCAGTGAAGAACACATTGATGACCTGGCCGATGACGGCACTAAACCCGTAGAGGGCGCCAATCAGAAGCACCGTCTTGCCCTCATAGCCGAGGGAAGCGTACAGAATGGACTGGTAGTTCTGGAGGACGTTGGACCCGGACAGTTTCTGCATGTTGACGATGAGGCACGCTAGCAAGGTACGGCGTATGTACTGCCGTGTGAAGAGCTTCTTGAAGTTTTCCATTCTACTGGACCCGGCTTCCAGCCTGATTTGCTCGCACATTTCAGCGAACTCGGCTTCGACGACATCATCGCCGCGATGACCATGCAGCGAGGATATGACCTTCTTAGCATCGCCGTAACGTTCTTGCTGGGCCACTGCGACGGAAAAAAAAAAAAAACATCATGTTAGCCTTGATGTGCTTTGTATTATTTCTCTGATGGCGCGTGCAAACTATGGGATAGGTAAGTCAAGGAGTGAGTCACTTACACCAGCGGGGAGAGTACGGGAGAAAAGCCGTGAGGATAGCTAGGAGTACTGCCGGTGGCCCCTGTGTAGCAAGTGGTATACGCCATTGAAGGTCGCCATAAGCGAATTCTCCAGCATAGCCGATGAAGCCGGCAATCAAGAAACCAAAAGTGTTCATGAGGCCCTTCAGACCTACGAGAAACCCGCGGTTCTCCGCGAGGGAGAGCTCTGCAAGGTACACGGGTGCCGTTGGATAGACTATCCCGGTCGAGGAACCGGAAAAAGCCCGGCCGACAATTATCATGGCCGGGTTGACCGCGGCTGCCTGGAGAACGGCACCTATAACGGAGAGACAGCAACCAAGAAGTAGAGTCCAACGACGAGAGATACGGTCCATAGTATAGGCGGCGGCGGCGCTGCCGACAGCGTAGCCGGCATAATATCCAGATACAATTCCAGCTTGGATTGAGGAATTGTCCATGCTAGGTCCGTACATATAGCGTTTGAAGCTGTCATGTGCGATGGTCGAGGCAATAATTCCAGTGTCAATACCATACAAGAACCTGCCCATTGATTAGCCGCTTCGCCAGTATGTCGAGACTCCTTTGGTAGCCATTTCTTCATGCCAGCTGCGATCTGGCTTACGTACCCTGCAAGACTGATGGCCAGGCCGACCAGGATTGACCTGGTCGAGTTGCCGCGATGCCCAGCAATTCTTTTCGCCATTCTTCTGGGTCTTGCCGTTGGGTAGACAGTATAAGGAGGTAGTGAGTGAGTTGTAGTCTCGAATGAGACGATACAGAAGAAGGTACAGATGATTTGTTTTGCTCTGGTCTGCCTACATGTAAGAGGTCGACATCCCACCCCGCATTGTAGATGGGTGACTTATATCACTTGGTACTTTATATACCGAGTTCTCTAACCTAGGTTATTATGATCGGTCGCGCAGTCTGCTAGTAAACAGAATCTAATGACTATCCTATTCTCAACCCTGGAGTGCAAGGTGCTGTCGCTTACACGATTCCTGGATTGGAAGTTTCATGCGCCATCTTAGTAGAATTGTATTAGATACTTTGCTCTCATCTGCCGGGGTGCAGGGAAACCCCAAAATTCCAAGTCAAGAGGCCGGGATAACCCCCTCTCCCCTTGACTAGCGCAATTGGAAGCCCTTTTCCGTTGGAGAACCCGGTTCTGTAGTTACTTTTCCGTGTCGGATTCAAGACTGTCTAGACCCCGAGTCTAGAAGGGGTAGACACGTAAACATATCAGCGAATTAGGGGTAAATAGTTCCTTAAAGGAGCAATGTATATCAACTGAACAATTAAAAATATGTTACAATAAAGTAGATATTATTAAGTAAAGCTATTTGAAAAGGTTTACAGAAGATCTATAGAAACGCTGTTACATGGTTTTATGCTATTATATAATTGGTGATCTTGCCGACTAGAGTCACGGTGATCACACACATACATCGCAGACGAAAAGAACATATTATAGACTCCTGTAAGCTTCCGTCGCAGTGGCTCTGAGATATAATATCCTGTAAACTTCGCGTTTCACTGAGTTCATGAACCACGGAGATCATCTCTATTCATACCCATAGTGTCGGCAAGGAATATATCTAGGTTGCCCATCCCAGATGAGACCATAGACGCGAACTGGCCCCAGCCTGAACAGTCGGAAAAAGCTGAGCTCTGCATGCCATTGAAGTCAATTGGAGTCTCTACGGGCAGGCCCGGGAAGCTTGCGACACTATAGGGGCTTTGTTCTAATGGAATCGAGGTAGCCTGGAGATTGTCTGGTGGCGAGTGGTGGCCTAACCCTTCTGGTCTAGGGGCGGGCTGGTAAGCTTGTCTTGTATGGCGTAGAACTTCAACACGTAACTCCTCTAACACGAGACAGTAGCGCTCTGACAGCGAACCCTTCTCAGCGATTGCAGAGAGATGAGATTGGCATCGACTTGCAGCCGAAAAGCAGCTGCTGTAGACATCTGGCGGCGAAGCGCTCTTGTGGATTACGTAGATGTATAACATAGTAGTTGCCATAAAGGCAAAGTACGTTGTGATCTTGGGTTAGTTAGCCTCTGTTACGCGGTTCAAGGGTTGAGTTGCTCACTAACCCAGAAAGCACGAAACATCTGAGAATTCCGTACCATTTCATCTACTGTTCTCACAGTGCTTAGGGCAGCGTGTACACACTGCTGCATGCTTTCTTCAGCTTCTGCATCATCGTTGGCCCCGCGGCGCGTGGAGTTGCGGTTGTGCAGGAACCGTGTGAAGTTGCTGAGCACGATAGGCCGGTAGGCGAGAATTATAGCATGCCAATAGGTTAAGTTAAGTACATTTCGCTGCCGCGGGTAAATGGGAGGGAGTAAAGGAATATTGAAGTCGGCGTCGAGGAACCTACTGAACTCGACGCGCCAGTCACTCAGATCTTTGGATATTCTTTCAGTCAACACAGTCCGTCGGCCTACTGAGATGGGTCGAATGGAGTAGAGCTCGCGCACTATCCTGCCGATAATGCGTGCAAGCCTGTTTATTAGCCCTTATCGACCATGAGCTGGGTAGATTTTAGCCTACTTAATATGTGCAAGCGGGGCGAACATGCGAGAAGGAAGCGTGCGAGATGTCGTCATTCCGAGTTTAGTTAGCTCATCATCATCAAGGCACGCTGGAAGCTCAGCGTTGATGTCATCATCGTGGAATGATCGCGGCCTTCCCAGAGCCACACTGAGGAAAACATCCAGCGTATAGGCACACCAGAATGTGCGGCGACGACACTCAACCTCAACAATCCTTGACTCATCATTGGTCTTCCCAGGGCGTGTTGTCCTGTTGAGACCAAGTGCCAGTATCAAATGGGAGACAGTGCCAAAGAGGCTCCAGCAGTGATTGATGCGGGATTGCGTAAGGAGATAGTAGCACTGGGTCAGGCGCGCTTGAGCACTAGTAAGTCGTATGGGGCCCCTTTCTTTTGTGAGCTGATGCTCGGCGGCAAGAAAGTATCGAGTACTGTGCATCTCGTGGGTCAGCCGATAATTCTGAAACTACCCTCACGCGACTCCACAGACCTTAGATCTGGCGGACCCGGCAGATCTTGCTCAGGCATGTATACCCGGGCCTGAGCAAAAACCATAAAGAGTAGGGCCGTGTTGGCGGGGGCACTATCGGCATCGCGCATAGCGCCAAGGGTGTCATAGAACTCATTGAATAAGTTCTGGACCTGAGGCCGGTGGAGAAAACGGTACGTGGGCATGGCAAAATCAAAATACCTATCTAAGAGGCGTTGGGCGTCATCCCTGGGCAACATCATGCAGAAAGAGGGCATGAAATCAGGGGTTTGCAGTGGGGCATCCCCAAAGGTGAAGATAGTGCTAGCTTGGGATTTAGATATGGCCTGATGCAGACGCTTCTGAACCCGGAGCAGAAAGGACACTCCAGACGTTGGACCAATATACTGTCCTTGGGTGTCGTCACACGACGGCTCTGGAGAGCTCTGTAGCGATATGGGTAAGGGGCCTATGTTGGAATTTGAGTCATTGGCCCGAGAGCTCGCAAGGAAGGCAGAGCCCCGCGACCATTCATCATCATCATCAAGTTGTGATGCGGACGAAGTGAAGCCACCAGCTATGGTCGCATTGTTACCGCCTGCTTCGAAGCCGGAGGGCCGCGGAATAGCCGGCGGCCTACCTCTGTTGTAAGCGGCGTCAAAAGTGCAACTAGCACCGGCGGTAGTACACACCGTACAGGGCTGGGTGCCGTTACATCGGATCTTGCGCCTAGGATTTGCGTCAGCAGGCAGCTAAATTTCCAGGAGGCATCACTTCACTTTTTACAACGATCACACGCCCGGACAGCTCTTGTTAGCTCGCCGCCATTCCTCTTCCGCTTCCGTGACGCCTGTGAGGTGTCTGGGTCGGAGACTATGGGAGCCGTCAGAGCCTGGTTGGTACTCGAACGCATGATTGCTGTGATCAACGTACCGGAGATAATAGGTATGGGGAGAGAAAGACATTCCGTCTCAAATGGTAGCGGATGGCTTCTCGGAAATGTAAAGAAAAGCAAGGTGGAGTACGCGGCAGAATATGGGGAACGGCAAATCTGTGTTGATGCACGTTTAACTATTTCCCCCATATAGGGTCCACGTTCCCCTCAACCTAGCCCCATGGGGAAGCCGTTCTAGTACTAGTGATTCCCCGCTGGAGTTGGGGTGCGGAGATAAACCTAGGTGGTAACCATCTCCGACGGATACGTTGTTTTGGGGGCATACATGGATGTTTGATCAGTCGCACTGATGCTTTATGAACTGCTCGATGACTCCGTGTATGGATATTTCATACATGTAAGTGGGTACCAACCGAGAAAATATGAATTTGGAAGACGAGACTATCTACCCTCATTTTTCTCACCACAGGCTTCGAATACTATTATAAACAAGATATGTTCCCGCCTCCTTTCTACACACCACTTATTACATATTGTTGAAAGTAGATTTCACGGATAGTAAAAACGACGCCGCTGATGCTCCGGGAGCATTAATGGGACATATATAGGATCTATACCTCTGAGACATTGGAATAGCATCCCTCGCTGTTCACTTTCGGGATCTCCGCCAGTCCAGTGAGATCGATTTACTATTCTTACACTACCTGCCAAAGTTGAACCTTGCATCATGTCATCGGCGATGTCAAGGCGCCTTGAAGGCAAGACAGTCCTCATAACCGGCGCTTCGTCCGGTATTGGACGCGCTGCAGCTTTCGAATTTGCTCGAACCGTGCCGAATAATCTCAAATTGATCCTGGCGGCCCGACGGATAGACAGCCTCAAGCAGATAGCAGCTGAAATCAACAAGGAGGTAGGCAACGGCGTCAAAGTGCTGCCAGTACAGTTGGACGTGAGCAAGCCCAGCGAGGTGCGCGCGTTCGTGGGGCAGCTGCCTGTTGAATTCAGTGAGATCGACGTGCTTGTCAACAATGCGTAAGTTCTTGTCCTGGTCCGTATACCAAACACCGTGCCATACCGTTCTTGTGCGGATTCCGCCGCCTAGCACTGCCTCTGCCTCGAAAGACTAAGTATACAAGACAACGCCGCTAACAGCTCTATAAACGATGCAGCGGTCTAGTAAAGGGTGTGGCTAAGGCCCCTGTGATTACTGAAGAGGACATGACCATCATGTTTGAGACCAACGTTACGGGTTTGATCAACATGACGCAGGCCATCCTGCCTATGATGCTAAGGCGTAACAATGGCGAGGGTGCTGGCGACATCATCAATATCGGGTCGATCGCGGGCCGTGAGCCCTACGTCGGTGGTGGAATCTACTGCGCCACCAAGGCGGCCGTTCGGTCTTTCACTGAGAGCTTACGGAAGGAATTGATTTCGAAGAGAATCCGCGTTATCGGCATCGACCCAGGCCAAGTCGAGACGGAATTCTCGATTGTTCGGTTCTACGGTGACAAGAGCAAGGCCGACGCTGTCTATGCGTAAGTTTCTTAGTCCTCCTTCCCCCATTCCCTTTCTCATACACTTCCTATTTCGCGCGACAACTTACACAGTGTACTGACAGCGTTAATAGGGGTTGTGAACCACTTACACCAGAAGATATCGCTGAGGCGATTGTTTTTGCCGCAGGGCGGAGAGAAAATGTCGTCATCGCAGATACTTTAATATTTCCAAACCATCAAGCCGCTGCCACAATTATGCACAGAAAATCCGCATAGATATAGGCTCGGGTAAAACAACATGACTAAGAGTTACTAAAAAATACTCCCGTCAAGTAATAGTGTGAATCGCAGAGGCTGGCCTTCCTCCATCTTAGTAACGTCTGCAGACTTATTAGAGCAGATAAACTTCTTGTCGTTCAGTTCGTTCTATCTATTCGACGGATTCAATGTAATTTTCATGGTGACGAACAATTATCTGATATTATTGCTCTTATAGGTGCTTATGTGCTGAGATTATTAGTCACAGAGCAAATATTAAGCCAGAGCGAAACTCGCGCGCATTATTGTGCATAAACAGCAGAAAGTACTTCAGTATTTTATGATGATGCATCCGATAGACAAATGATGAAATTACCTCGCAATCCAGTAGACAGCTGTCTGTGATATAAGACTATTACGATGACATACATATTTGCAAACTATGCGCATCGGGTGCATGTTTTATGTGTCCAACAGGCTAGTCTTCGCGTGTGGGGTTGATAGCTCGTGAAATAAAACTGGAGGCGCTGCTTTTTCCGCTATGCCAAGTGCCAAGTGCCTCTTGCTGTCCCCGTCATCTGGCTAGCCGGTATTTAGCGAGGACTACTATACGCTGAACCAACTCAATGCCGGCGGAAATCTCTACTCACGCGTAGACTTGCATATACCTAGGTAGACAAATGGCACATGCGTGAAAGTGGCTATATGTTTTCCACACGGAAGCCGGCATAGTAGGTACGTTTAGGGCCGTGTTATCAAGCGACATCGCCCCAAACTCCAGGCCTCAGAACCGTCTCTAGATTAGCTAGATCTTTTATAACCAGAAACTTCCCAGCTATGTTAGAATAAGATCACTCGAAACCCCTATCTTCCGTCCAATATCAGTTCGATATAGCAGAGACTAGACACAATCTTAGCGACTATGTCTACCCCCAAAATTAAGGTCCCGCCCAGCGGCGTTTGGGTTCCCGCTGTTACCTTTTTCAACCACGACACAGAAACTATAAATATTGAATCACAAGAGACATACTACTCATACCTATCGAAATGCGGTCTAGGAGGGCTAGTGATACTTGGCACAAATTCCGAAACCTTCCTCCTAACGCGAGAGGAACGCAAAACTCTGATCCAAATAGCACGAAGAGCGTGTGGTCCATCATACCCTATCATGGCCGGGGTCGGGGGACACTCTACTAAACAGGTCCTGGAACATATCGATGACGCCCAAGATGCGGGCGCCGATTATATCTGTAAGACCTCACTCGTTCGCCCCGAGCCTATGCTATTGTGCCTCTAAAGTATGCACCAATAGTATGGGCGCGTACCTTAGACTTAGGTTTCAACGTTCCGGGTGGGCTAGAAGAATATCTAGTCATCCGATAGACAGGCCTAATCGATTACTCATCTTACTGACATCAGGTCTTCTGAAGTGCTTCTCCCTCCAGCTTACTTCGGCAAGCAGACAACACCGGCGGTGATCGATGGCTTCTTCCATGATATTCAAGCCAAGAGCCCGCTGCCCATTATCATTTATAACTTCCCCGCCGTGTGCAATGGAATTGACCTAGACTCAGCAACCATCTCCCGATACGCCAAAGCATACGGCAAAATCGTCGGGGTTAAGCTAACATGCGGCAGCGTGGCTAAAATCACGCGCTTGGCCGCCGAATTTCCGCCCGACCGGTTCGCTATATACGCCGGACAAGCCGACTTTATGATTGGCGGGATGGCGTCCGGGTCTTCGGGCACGATCTCGGGGTTCGCCAACGTGTTCCCTAAGACGATCGTCCGGATCTACGAGTTATACCAGGCCGGCAAGATCGCCGAGGCCATGGACCTCCACCGGAAGGCCGCGCTAGCAGAACAGCCGTGCAAGGCGGGCATCGCAGCCGTCAAGTATGCGACGGCCTTGAACTCGGCGCGCATTGCAGGTATCGAGGGCGCCCTTGACAAGCTTAGGCCTAGGCGGCCGTACCTAGAGCCTTCAGATGCGGAGAAGAGGGGCATAGAGACGATGATCGCGAGCTTGGTAGATATCGAATCGAGTCTGTAGCGATGGGTGGAATCAGTCATCTATCTCGTTCCGCGTGCTGCATGCCGTAATAGATCTCTTTGAAGCCATCCTAGGGAGTCGCTCTTATGCCGCCTAATAGACGATCATCATGCACTCAAATGGTTTTATCCACTGATACGCAAGCAAACCTATGCGGCAACGATGGGGTTGATTCTTGTCCCACATATTAGATGAGAGAAATCGTCAGATCATGTCTACTTTACTAGTCTATCTTTTCCAATGACCAAGCACAGTTGCCGACCACTACTATCCTGCACCAACAAAAGAAAAAGAAATAGAACCCCGAGGCCCGTTGAAAACCAAGGGTAGAACAGCAAATCATGCTACTTGACTGCCTGTCTGAACCTAGAAGTACGTGCATGTACATGTAGGTAGTGGAAAAAGGGGGCGGATAGCGTGGTCTTGGCAAATACTGTCATATTTTAGGGATTTGATTCCCCCTATGCTTTCTGTCTTGAGCCGTATCGAATATATGCACCTAAGCCCCATACCAGTGAGAGAATTACTTGGTCAAAACAAGCAAAACTAGATGAAGGCCATGTTTTTGTCTTGTTTTGCTTGTGGTCAGCGCTGAGTGAGGGTAGGGGGTACTATCGAGACGCTGCGCGTCGTGTTCACGGCAATGAGGAAGCGGCTCACCGAAACATGTGATAGGAATTAATTCCGTATAGACTCAGGATTGGGGTCCAATTGGTGACCGGAAGAGGGGGTTAGACTCGCCCACCTTTATCCGTTTCCGTGCTGTTAAGTCTCGGAATTGCTGCATATCCGTGCGTGACGAATATCCCCGCACCCCAACCGCAGATTTCAACTGTTAGTATACATCAGGAAGTAGAAGTAGACTACATGGCGATCAAAGTGCCGAGGGTGATGAGCGATGCGCTTGCCGACAGTAGTGGAGTTTACCCCAGATTTCACTTTCATCACGGAGTCAAAGACACAGGCGCATCCTGCGAAGTCATGGCCTCTACCTATATCTATAGGTACTTTGTGTGTTGCTACGGCCGAGGAGAAAGTTGGTGTGATAAGTCATAAGAGCTTCAGTCTAGGGAGCCTTATGCCAGAGCTCTAATACATGGCCAATCCATCAGCAAATCTCAGCTATCACATCATCTACTAGCATAATATATATCACCTTTTCATTCTAGTTTGAACTAGCGGGCCGTCGCAAATCCAAACTACCAACCATGGCTCGGCGTGGCATCATCAAAGATGTCGTAATAACCCCTGTGGCGTTTCACGATATGCCGCTGCTGAATAGTGTCGGAGTCCACGAGCCTTTCGCACTCCGCAGCGTAATCGAGATTGTGACAGGCGATGGCAATGACGATAGTGCGTGTTGCTATGGTCTAGGTGAATCGTACGGCGACTCCACTCACCTCGACCGTCTACAGAAGGTGGCAACCCAGCTGAAAGGCGTTTCAGTCTACGACACTAACGGCATCTATCGAACGTGCATTGACATCATGGCAGATGACAATAGCATAGGTGGCGATGGAATGGCTGGCATGGTGACCACAGCATCGGTGGCGGACAAGGTGTTCTCGCCCTTCGAGGTGGCATGCCTTGACATACAGGGCAAGCTAGCCGGTCTTCCTGTCAGCGAGCTGCTCGGCGGCCGTGTGCGTGACAAGGTCGAATACTCGGCGTACCTGTTCTACAAATGGGCAGGACACCCCGGGCAGCCGGAGGATGAGTATGGGCCAGCGCTGGATGCAGAGGGCCTCGTGCGACAGGCGCGCAAGATCGTGGCCGAGTATGGCTTCAAGGCCATCAAGGTGAAGTGTGGGGTATTCCCGCCAGCCGAGGAGGTGGCCACTGTTCGAGCCCTGCGCGCCGCCTTCCCGGACGCACCGCTGCGGCTCGACCCCAATGCTGCGTGGTCCGTCGAAACCTCGGCCTGGGTCGCCCGCGAGTTGGCTGGCGTACTTGAGTACCTAGAAGATCCAGCCGGTGAGATTGAGGGCAGTGAGTAAGATCCGGAGTCATTTTGTCCACTCGGCTCTTCCTAGTTTGTCCTCAGAAGTTAAAGCCGCCATTTACATTGACATCAGTCGAGGCTTCTCGAGGTTCAAACATGCAATGCGGTACACCACAGTCAATCATATGACCGCAATCATGACCTAAATATAGTACCTAAATAGAGTAATACTGACTCCTGATTTCAAAGTGGCGGCCGTTGCGCGAGAGGCATCCATGCCGTTAGCCACTAACATGGCTGTCGTCGCCTTCTCCCACCTGCCGCCTTCCATTCGCCAGGATGCCGTCCAGGTCATCCTTTCCGATCATCACTTTTGGGGCGGGTTGCGCCGTTCACAGATACTCGGGACTATCTGTGCCACCTGGGGAATGCGCTTATCGATGCACTCCAACAGCCACTGTGAGTGACAGCAGCATAGATTGCGGATTCTTCCTTTTGCTCTATTCAATTGCCCCTATCTCGTTTACCAGAGCATCGGCGTTTCCTTCTTAGAGTATTTGCTGTTTGCTCTATGATCTCATGATCCAGATTCTGGGTTCCTTTGACAGAAAAGGCTGACCACTCCGGCCGCCTTTTACTATCACAGTGGGAATATCACTCGCAGCCATGACTCACCTCGCAGCCGCGACGCCCAACCTCGACTACGCATGCGACACGCACTGGCCATGGAAGAGACGCGACGAGGACGTAGTGATTGACGGAGCGCTGCAGTGGGCAGACGGTGGTTTAATGGTGCCTACCACGCCCGGGCTCGGAGTCGAGTTAGATAGGGAGAGGCTAGCTCGCCTCCACCAGCAATACCTCAACTGTGGGCTACGAAAATGCGACGATACGACTTATATGCAGAAGTTCCAGCCGGATTTTTCTGCCAAGATCCCGAAGTGGTGAGGTCAAAGTGTGATATACCCAAGTCAGGTTCTACCGCGCAGACGCAAACACAAACTGTGAAAACGGCATTAGAAGCTAGGAACTAATTTGAAGCATGCATATTTGTCTATCTACATCGAACCTAACGTCAGAAAGCCTTGTGCCTATGAATGTTGAAGAGTTGATATCAAAGCCGTCAGGATTGGAGGTCTTGAGATCCGAAAATAAAGTCTTCCATACCATCTGCCGTTAATAAGGTGGTGGGTGCACCTTCGCGTGACCTTTATCCCACGAATTCTAACTAAAAGTATGAATTCAAATATTATCGCGGTTCTTACCTTATATTAGATTATACACCATTACTTAGGGCCAAATAGCACAACTGAAACCTGTTATTGAAAACATATAATTTATTTAGTTATAGTCGCCGATGATGTTGATCCTATAGCTACACCCACTGTAACTTGACTGTAGCTGGCACGTCGGCCACACAACCTTTATACATCTCACATCGCGCGCCATACCAATTGCAAATAGCATCTTTGCTTTTCTTAAATGTAGATTCCTTTGATTATCGCTATTAGTTCGGAGCCTAGTCTTCAGTGTAGTAGCCCAACAGTAACAAACTTTAAACGGTATCTTATAAATAAACGAACGCAATTAAATTTCTGGGTAAAAAACAAACGGTGCTAAAACTATCACACCTTCTAGTCTGGGACAAATAAGTTGCTGTGTACATAAACGAGAGACATCAGTAATGGGACTAGACCCCTTGCGTAACAACGAATGTATATCACCGCCCCCGCCCCTATACTTGGGTCATGACAAAAACCCGGATACTCCTCCCCAAACCCTCACCCGCTGGTATTACGACAGCTCTTAGTTGTCTGTTAGCCTTATAAGAGTATCCGCCATTTTATCGATCGCTCTGTCAAGCTGGCCTTCCGTGATTAGACCTGCCGCAACACAATTTTCCAACGCGTCACCAACATAGTGCTGGCAGTACCAGTTGTCCTCGTTGTTTTTGACGCGTGTGTTCAAAATCGTATCTCGCAGTCTTGTGTCGGAGGGTCCAGAGGCTCGGACGGCAGCCACATGCACACGGTCTATAAAGGTTCGACTCTCTGTGGCATCCCAATTACGCCGCTCTTCACGCCGAAAGTATCCCGGGCCTCCTATCACATGTAGGAACGTATGCTCCCGGGTTTCGCTATCCTCGGAACGATATTCAATCTGCAGTCCCACATGCAGCTGATTGTGTGATTCGCTAGTGTCATTTGCGGAGATCATAATATCGAGAAGCTGCACCCCAGAGCCTTGCTTTTTAGAGCTGCTCTTTTTCTTATATGTAGAGTCGCCCGTAGATGGGTCGTAGCCAGCAGTGGAGCCATAGCCTGAAGAAGAGCCGTAACATGAAGAAGAACTATAACCTCCATAGGAGCCATAGCCTGAAGAGCCGTAACCCCCATAGGAGCCGTAGCCTGAAGCAGAGGTATAACCACCAGAAGAATAGCTAGTGGAAGGTGCATATCCAGCAGAGGCGTACTTGGTTGATGATCTCTTTGAGCTAACAGTACCGTAGCTTGAGTATTTGCTTCCCTTGCTAGAACGCATTTTCTTTTTGTCTTGCAAACATAGCGAAGGGGTAGAATTGTAATAGTAGATGATTAGGCTTTGTGTGAAAATAGAATAGTTTTCATGCGTGCTGTGTGGAATTGAAGGTGGATAGAAAGTACTGTACGAGAATGTTAAGAACCGGATCTATCACCTCAATATATGTTATTCAACAATCAGCTCCCTCGCGAAGAAGTCGAGGGTATAGCCGCCTTGAATCTTTCATGATGATCATCTACGCCTATCACAAGTTTGGCACACGAAGGTTTGGTTTGAACGCATATATTGGGGGAGCATGAGCGTTTACTCGAGCTCTGGCGGTGCGCTATACGCGAGCCGGCCACCTCGACCAGAGCTCGAATAACTGCCCAGACTAAGTAAAGCAAAAAAAAATTACAACCCAGAACGACCCTCCCTTCCTTCCTTCCAGCCCATGGCTACCGCTGCCCCGAGGGACGGCGGGCGGGATAAAAAACCTCCGACCACCCTAAAAACTACCCCCTTCGTAGGAAGTAGAAAAGTGAGGTGACGAGGAAAATCCCTCGCAGCGAACACGCGGCGAAGCGGCCCCTATATAGGGGCCGCTAGTCGGGTCCGTGCGGGTGCTAACCTGTCTGGGCGTAGAACAAACCATGACATTGGCTACAGAATGAAATTTTGGTTCTATTGTTTGCTGACTATAGTGAAGGGTGGCCTTCCACAGAGGCCGTACTACTTTCATCACGGCCTTAGCCACGCATTGATATGGCAAGAATATAGGGACCATAGCCGCCATTACCCTCTTCTGGCCATAGACGCACTGGCTAACAAGTGAAGGGTTGGCTCTGCCGAGTGTGTTGGTTTGTAAGAAGGTTAATTTCGGCCGGACTAATTTCATCACAGCCTTATCTAGAAGACAGCATGGGGCGCCAAGTTAGGCAGCAAGCGGCTATACTGGGGACACATGAGGAACCGGCCCCCTGTATTCCCGTGTATAAGCATCTATGTTATGTCTTAGCTTAGCTACTGGAAGATAGGCACTTACCTAGCTGTAGCGCACTCAATATCTCCTTACCCATCGTGCGATGGGTGGTATTGAGTTATAGGAGCGTCCGTAATGAGTCAAACAAGCCTGGTCTTGAATGCCCGGATACAATCTCAGCTTCGTATTGAACCTGAACCTATACTAGGAACGTGTTGCCCTGCCTAAGAAGTTCAGTGATAGCCGCCGCCGCTTCTTGGCCATACCCGACGCGATGGTAGTGGCCCGCTTTGAACAGGAGAAACTGGAAAAAGATGTGATCGTTATTCAAATCTTCTAGCAGCACAACACGCGGTGGGGAGACGACGGATATTCAGGTACTAACACCTGTGTCCTGGTGGGGTCCGGTTTGGAACACGGCGTGTGACAGCATATCGTCTGATCAACGTAGTTGATGTTGGGAGGAAGACCAGAAAGTGGACTAACAATCTCCGGGGCGTGTGCGACTAGTGTTAGGAGTCATGACGTCCCGACAGTTTGGCTCTTGCCCTCCACTTTCGCTTCGTTCTAGGCTATGAATGGATAACGTGCGAAACCGAACCGCCTTCGCCACACCATGGACTCAAGAACCTAACAGTCTATCAAGGGCGGTATAACCGTAGCCAGGAATGTCAGGTTTCAGACTAGTGAAGATGCTGCGTTTAAAGGAAACATAATACTTGAGGTCCAGTGTGCACAATCGCGCCTTTCTGTTTGGCGACCCTCCTTGATTTTGAAACCAGAGGGCACACTTGGCGGTGTGGCCGCAGTCACTGTAAGGAATAAATGCTGACGCACGGATAATAGGGCCTCATATGGTGTACAGATGACACTTGTCAGCAGCTGCAGCAATAAGACAACAGCACGGCCACAGACAAACACTTAGATTCTCCATCACCTACACGAAACGAAAAAGTGGACAGATACCTACGCATAGGTACCCAGCGTTTTTCACAGGAAAAACAAGTGGAAAAATGCCTTTCTACTTAGTTTTGAGAAGTAAATGTAAAAATCGCCTTTTCGAATCACAGATGGCTAGCGACATAGGTGGGGTCTGCGCCACCCACCCCACTCGAGATTTCCAATACCCTCACACGCTAATGTAGGTCAGAAGTTAGAACCAACAGCACATTTCAGGTATCTCTATGTTGTTGTACCAGGGAAACCCTGGGAAATCCCCCGCGAATATTGTTCTCTATCTTTACCACAACTACCTTCATGAAGATTGGGATTTAATACCCTCATTATGGATAATTACGATCCTTTGAATATTAGAGGTTTAAGACGAAACCGAAACCGAAAGCCAGGTACAAGTCTTCAACAGAAGGATGAAGACTACCAGCGCCCACCGGCTCGATATGAGGATTTCGAAGGTCATGAAGGTCTGTACAACTGCTGCTGGGGGGTATTTTAAGTCTAACAATACTAAAGGGACTATAATTTATGACGTGAGAAATCGTAGGGTTGTTCGAAACGGAGACAAAGTAACCAAGATTGTTGCTCTTTATGGCGTTAAGCAGTCTGAGGCTGAGGCGATGCGATTCGTGCGTGAGCACACAACCATCCCGTGCCGCGTGTGTATGCTACCACGTCAAAATCGATTACTATGGACTATGTCGACGGCATAGATCTAGACAAAGCATGGAACGACCTGTCCGACGTCGACAGGGTCGAAATTACCAACCAACTGCGTGGCTACCTCGACCAGATGCGAGCGATAAAAGGATCGTATATTGGAGGGGTCGGAAGGACACCAGCTGTAGATGAACGTCGCTTTTCCGACGAGGGTGGGCCATTTGAGACAGAAGTGGAGTGGAACGACTTTATGCTTAAAGACTCCCCGTGCCCAGAAGTTCTCCAAAGTATGGCTCGCAGCCAGCTGCGAACCGATCACGAGATTGTTTTCACCCATGGTGACCTACACCCCTGTAACATACTTGTCAAAGACGGCCGTATTGTGGCGATTATTGATTGGGAGCTTGCTGGATTCTATCCTGAGTATCACGAGCTAGTAAAGCCGCTCCGTAACCCGTTTTAGGGAATTGGCTATTATCAAGCCCTCCCAGACATATTTCTTCGACGCTATAATACTGAGTATGTGGTAGATCAGTTCATTTGCCGCATTCTACATCACATACAAGGCACACACACATATGTAGTAAGGTATATGGTACTTGTATTAGGGAAGCGTAAGCGTTTTCAGCTAGCTTTTAGTACGCGGCCAGTGCTAGCAGTAAGCTAACAGCACTACTTACGGACCGTACGCTTACAGACCACCCAGCCACCCCATTTACGCGCTTTACGCATATTTAATCACTTAGCAATTCCTTTACCAATTTTAATCTTACGATTTTTTTTTTATATTTATTTGATTTTTTGTTTTTTGCTTTTTATTGCTATATTTTTAGTTAACGTTTAAAAACGCGCGCAAGCTGTAGTATGCAACATAAAGCTTAGTGTTAAATATAAAAAATATGATTTTATTCGGTATATTAACTGAAAGGGTATTCAATAACAAACCTATGTTAAAATAACAGAGGCCTTTATACAATTTTGCTTACAAACGCGGTTACTACTACATAAAACCTACAACATTACATTAATTAATGAAAAATATTTAACTTAATTGCATGCTATTGCTTATATTTAACAATTAAAAGTTTTATTGCTATATTAAACTATTAATTAAATAGCTACTAGCTTAATTAAGCGATTAATATGTAAAAACTAATTAATTAAAACGCGAAAATCGTATTTAAAAACGCAAACAACTTTTATTTTTAAAATAAAAAGCTTAAAAATAAAGCAGTTAGTTTAAATTTATAAAATTATATTATATTAAATTTTAAATTAAAAATATTATAACTAAAACAACAAATTATGTTTAAAATTAAAAATTATGTAAAAGCAGTAATATTAACGTTAGTTACAAAATTTTTTTTAATTATAAACTATAAAACAATAAACTTAAAACTTTTATAAAATATAATTAAAATAACAGCTGTTATAAAAAACGTTTATAATATAAATTTAATTAAGTTAATTAATTAATTAAAAAATTAAATATTTAAAACAGTGTTTTAAAATTATAAAAACATTTTATTTAAACTTATAAATATATTAAATTTTTAATATAAAAAGCTATATATTATTAAAACATATTTTAAAAATAACTTTATATATTAAGTATAGCTAAATTATAAATTTTTTATTAACAACAATATTAAAAAACTATTAAAAAACTTAAAAACTTAAGCAATAAAATAATAAAAAAAGCTAGCTATTATAATAAAGTATAAAGCTATTAATTTTATAAAGTTTTATAATATTATTATAAACTTAAAAAAAGTTTTAAAAACTAGCTATTTAAAATAAATTATAACGTTTAAACAAACTAATAAGCTAAAAATTAAAAAAAAAATTTTAAACTATATAAAAGTTATAATAAACTTTAAAAATAAAACAAATATTTAACTATTTGTTTAAAACAAGCTAACTAAAAAAAAATTATATAAAAAAAGCTTTTATATATAACGCATCCTACAAGCTAGTTTTGCACACAAGCAAGTTTCGCACTTTGGCTTGGCGTACCCTGTAAGCTAATTTATATGCAGGGGTACTTACTCCACTTTATTATAACTTCGCGAAAAAAGGTTGTACAATAAAATAATTAGTACTATTAGATTTGTAATAAAATAATAAATCTAGTAATATTTTCTTTTATTTTGTAGCTATTTTATTTGGGCGTATAGCTTCAAAAAACAAATTTGCAGGGATTATTTTAGCGTAGTTTTTAATAACGCTTTAAATAAAATAGTAAGAAAATAAAATAAAAAACCGTTAGATTTGTTATTTTATTACGAATCCAATAATACTAATTATTTTGTTGTACAATGTTTTTTTGCGAAGTTATAATAAAGTAAAGTAAATACTCCTGCATATAAAGTAGCTTACAAAGTACGCTAAAAAAAGTGCAAAACTTGCTTGTGTGCAAAACTAGCTTGTGGGATACGTTATAACAATACTAAAAAAATTAATAATTTTATTAAAGTTAAAAACTTAAATAGTTAGCTTAAAGTAGTAAAAAAAAACAAAGCATATGCTTTTTAAAAAAAAAAATTGCAAAAATAAACACTAGGTTTTGCAAACAAAAAACTTTGTGCAAATATAAATATAAGTAATTATAACGGAGTGCCCTACATTTATTAAGGAAGTGGCTAATTAGGACAGCGCTAGTAAATACGGGACAGAAGCGCACTTTAGTGTGGGCTAAAGAATTGAGTTATATAGTTACATGTGTAACTATAAAACTATTTAAGGTTTAGCCAGAGGTGCGCATATAACTAGTATTATAAAGCGCACATAAATAAGAAAACTTTTTAGTAAATAAATTAAATAAAAGATAACTTTTTAATACACGCTTTTAAAAAGGTTTAAAGAGCGCTTTTAAAAGCGCTAGTTTTATTTTACTTTGTAAGCTAAAATCCTATTAAAGTAATATAAAATGCAACTTTTATATTTAAATTTATATGTTAAAAAAATGTTAGTACGCTTTTTTAAAACATATATTTAAAAAGTTTATATTAAATTAAACTGTTTAAAAAATAATTTAAAAGCTTTTAAAATTAAATTTAAAGCTAGTTAAAAAAATTAAACAAATTTAAAAAAAAAAAAAGCGAAGCAAAATAAGTTAAAAATTAAAACAAACTAATTATTAAAAAAATTTGCTTAAACAGTTTTTATAATAAACAATAAAATAAAAACAATTTATAAACTAAAAAACTTAGTTATTTTTAATTTAAAAACTATTATATATATATTTAATAAAATTAATAAGTTTTTAAATTTTAAAAAAGCTAATTTTTATTAAAAGCTTTAAAAAAGTTAATATTTAAGTTTAAAAACTAAAAAAATTAAAAGTTTATTAATTTTATAATATAGCTTATTGCTTAAATATAATTATTAATTTAATATTTTTATATATATTTAATAAGTTAAAGTATTAATAAAATAACAAGCTATTTATTAACTTTTTTTAATAAAAAAACAGTTTAATATTTTGTTGTTTATAAAATTAACTTAATTAGTTTATAATAAAAATTTTTTTTTATTATTTAAAAAAACTGCTTTTTATATAAAGCGCAACAAGCTTAACTTATATATAAAAAAACTACTTTTGCAAAAAAACTTATTTTAATAACATTTTAAAATAAAATATTTAAAACTTAAAATATTATAACATTTAGTAGCTTTATTTTAAAAAGTAAAAATGTGTTAAGCTTTTAATAATAATAACAAAATTAAAACTGTTTAATATAACGCGTATAACATATTTAAAATTAAACGCTAAATTAATAAATTATTTTAAAAAAAGCTAACAATAGCTAAAACATGTTTAGCTATTAATTTTTACAACTTTAAAAATTTTAAAAAAAACAAAAATATAAAATAGTATATAATGCTTATAACAAACTGTTTTTTTAGTTTTATTTTTAATTATTATTTATATAATTAAATATATTTAATTACTTAATTAAGCATTTAAAAAATTATTATAAAACTAAAGTGTTAACTATTAAATGCAATAACAAAATAATTATAAATATAAACAGTACGTTAAAACTTGTTTAATATTTTTAAAATGTTTTTTTTTAATATTAAAAAATTAAAAATGTGTTATTAAAAATAAAGCAAAATTTATAAAAAATAAATTAAAGCTATTAATTTATTTATAAATAAAAATTGTTAAAGCTGCTGTTTATTTATATAACTAAACGCTTAAATACTTATATAATTAAAAAACTTTATATAAAAAGTTTTATAACTACTTTTAAATATAAAACAATATTATAAAAAAAAAAAATATTTATATTATTTTAAAGTTTATAAATGTAAAGCTTTTACAATAATATTAAACATATAACAAAAAACAAATAAACAAAAAAAATTTAACTTAAAAGCTTAAATTAACTACTTTATTAAATACTAATTATTTATTACTTACTAAATTTAGCTATTTAAAACTAACAAAATTGTTATAATTAAAAATGTTATATTTAATAAAAATATTATTTTTTTAAAAAATATTAAATTTTTAAAAAATAATTTTTTACAAACTATTAACAAAAAGTTTAAAGCTTTAGTTGCTAAAATTATTTATTAAATTTATTTAAAAACTGTTTAATAGCTTTTATTAATTTTTATAAAAATTAAAAGGTGTATATATTAATTAATTTAGCTAAAAAAGCAAAAGCTTAAAACAATATTAGCAAAAATAAAAATTTAAAACTAAATTTGCTTATAAAAACTAATTACTTATATATTAAAGCAATTTTTGTTTTATATTTTACTTTTTTTAACAGTATAATTAAAAAAGCTAGCTAAAAAAAAATTTTAATAAAACTATTAAGTTATTTAATTTAATTTTAAAGTTTAAAAAAAGTTATTATATAACTTTTTTCGAAGTTATAATATATAAAAGTTGTTAAAAAGCTATGTTTAATATAAAACATTTAATAACTACAAAATTATAATACAATATATTAATAAATAAAGCTAATAAAGCTAAATTTTTAAAAAAACTTTTAAGCTATTTTAGTAGCAAACTAAAATTTTGCTAAAACAAAAAGCTTGCATTTTTTGTATTGCTAAAAAATATTTTACAAAAAGATTTTTAAGCTTTTAAATCCAGCTTATAAAATGCTTTCGCTTTTTTAACGTTAAACTTAATAAAGCTTTTTTAAACTAAGTTTAAAATTTATTATTAAAACTTTTTATTATTTTTAAAATAATATAAAGCTTTAAATATTTTAAACAAGCTAAAAAATTATATTTTTAAAACTATAAAAACATAAATATATAAAAAAAGTTAATATATATATTATTTATAAAAAGCTAACTTTAAACTATATATAAATATATGTTTATAAGTTTAATAAGCATAGTTATTATTAAAAATGTAAAGCTAGGCTTATTATATAAAAAAACTAATAGCTTATTAACAAAAAAAACAAATTTATGTATTAACTTTAATAAAACAATTTTTTTGAACTTTAATAGCTATTATAGCTAAGTTTAATTTTAAATTAAAACAATATAATATAATAAACGTATTTATAAACGCTAAATTTAATAAAAAAATTTATATACGTATGTTTTTAAAGTATTATAAACTATAAACTTTATTTTAATTATTTTAAGCGCTATATAGCTTTAAAAAGTTTTTGTTGTTATAACAGCGCAAGCTTATTTAATTTTTAAAATTTATAAGCTATAAAGCCGTTTTTTATAAGCTATGCTATTATTTTAAACAAAGTGTTTTAATTTATAAAAAGCATAAAAAAACAATTGTTTAACATATTATTTTTAAACTAAAGCGTTATTATTAAATAATTAGTAAAAACAACTTTTTTTAGTTTTTTAGTATAAAAATAATTAAAAACTATAATAAAAGCTTAATTTAATTATTTTAATTTTTATATATTAAAAAAATTGTTAAATTTAAAAACAAAAATATTTTATATAAAATATATATATTTATAAAAACAAAAAAGTTAAGCTTTTATAATTAAATAACTATTAAATAAAAAATTTATAGCTATTAAAAAAATATAAGCTTAATTATATATAAAACAATAATTATTTAGTTAAATATTATTTTTAAAGCTTTATAGCTATTTTGTTTTAACTTAAATTTTAAGCTAAATTATTATAGCTTTGTTAATTACTTACTTAATTATTTTAAAACTATTTAATATTATGCTTTTTAATTTAAAAATAAAAATAATTTTATAATTGCTAGCCATTTTTTGTTTACAAATAATATTATTAACTATAAAAGCTTATAAGTTTATATAATAAAGCTTTTTAAAAATGTTATTAAATAAAAAGCTAATAAACAAAATATTATAATTGTTAAATAAGCTTTATACAATATTGTACGTTAAACATATATATAAAATAAAATACAATTTATTGTACTATATTTATTTATATCTTTTTATAAAAAAAAAAAGCTTTATATAAAGCAGAGTTTTTATTTTAAATAAAAACTTTTGCTAGTGTATAAACTAATACAATAAAGAGAATTAGGTGCGCACGTGCTAATAACTTTGTATATAACAATAACTTTGTACGTGCTTACACATATAGTTGTAACTAACACCAGTTATTCCAACAATAATTATATTAATTATTAAAGCTAAATTATTTGTATTAGCTTAAGTAGCTAAAAAATTTATATTTATTAGCTAATTAATTAAAAAACTAGAAATTACTTTAAATAATAGGCAAACTATTAGTTTAATAACTAAAAACATTGTTATGCTATATATAAAGCTATGCTACATTAATATTTATAATTATTAGCTATGTTAAAAAGTTATTAATAAAACTTTTAAAGTTAAATATATTTTTATAAACAATATAATTGCTAATAGCTTAATTAAAGCTTTTTTTTTAAAAAAAATAAAACTTTTTTTAAAACAGCTTAATTTTGTAAATATTAAAAACATTTAAAAACAGTAAAAACTATAAAAAATATTTAAAAAAAAAATAAAAAATGTTAAAAAACTTACTAAAAAAAAAGTTTAATATATAAATAACTAAATAATTAAAAAAAGTATTTTAGTTTTATAAAGTTGTAAAAAGTTATTATTATAACGCATTTTTTAATTAACTAAATTATTTTTTATACGCTTTATATATACATTTAAAAATAACTTAATAATTACTTATATAATTAATATTAGCTATTTAAATTTTAATTTATTAAACATTTTTATATTGTTTTAACAAGTTTGCGCATTATAACCAGGCTTGCTATAAACTTTATGGCGCTTAGCGCAAGTTTTTTTTTTTTTTTTTGTACAACAACTACTTTAACAATTTTTACGATTTATTTATTTAACAATGTTTTTTGCAGCTTATAAATTTTTTGCTTTTTTTATAATAAAGAACTTTTTATTTTATAATTAAGTTTTTTTTGTATAACAGCGGCAGCTTAGCTAATAATTTGCTTTTTAAAAAGTTATAACTTTTTTTTTAATAACGTAAAACAATATATAACGTTAGTTATATTACGCGTAATTTAGCTTAACTTTTATATAATAGCTATAAAAAAGCTATTTTAATATTATATAATTTTTTGTTTAATATATTAAAATAAAAAATTTGTTTTTATAAAATTATTTAAAATAATATAATAACGTATTCTTTAATTAACCAGATTATCCAATTAACTAGATTACTTTTTGTACGCTTTATACGCACATTTAAAAATAATTTAACAACTATTTATATAATTAACATTAGCTATTTAGATTTTGATTTATTAAACATTTTTATATTGTTTTAACAAGTTTGCACATTATAACTAGGTTTGCTATAAACTTTATAGCGTTTAGCGCAAGTTTTTTTTTTTTTTATACAACAATTACTTTAACAATTTTTATAATTTATTTATTTAGCAATATTTTTTGCAGCTTATAAATCTTTTGCTTTTTTTATAATAAAAAACTTTTTATTTTATAATCGAGTTTTTTTTATATAATAGCAGCAGCTTAGCTAATAATTCGCTTTTTAAAAAATTGCAACCTTTTTTTTTAATAACGCAAAATAGTATATAACGTTGGTTATATTACGCGTAATCTAGCTTAACCTTTATATAATAGCTATAAAAAAGCTATTTTAATGCTGTATAATCTTTTGCTTAATATATTAAAATAAAAAATTTACTTCTGCAAAGTTATTTAAAGTAATATAATAGTTAAACAATTAAAAAAATAAAAATTCAACTTGCAGCATAATTAAATAATAATTTAGCTAATTAATAATATATTCTAAGTTATACAATAATAATTCTGCTTTTTTAAATCTTTTTTATATATTGTTTAGCGTTATTAATTTATTAAACGTATAAAAAAACGTAGTTAAAAAATCTTTTTTTTTAATATGTATAATATGCGCTTGTATTAAATGTTTAATTTGTTTGTTATACAACCGTTTTAAAAAACTAAAACAACTAATATTAAAAGGCTAAAAACAATAAAAAGAATAAAAAAGCATACAAAAAGTAATAATATTGTTTTTTTTGCAGTATAGCTTAAATTTGTACAAATAATAGCTTTTATAGCTATTAAAAATAAAAAAGCAGTAACTGTTGGAATAACTGGTGTTGGTTGCAACTGTACGTGTAGGCATGTACAAAGTTATTGTTACGTACGAGGTTATTAGCACGTGCGCACTTAATTCCCTTTATTGTATTAGCTTGTACGCTAGCAAAAGTTTTTACTTAAAGTAAAAACTCTGCTTTGTACAAAGCTTTCTTTTTTTATAAAAAGATATAAATAAATATAGTATAATAAATTATATTTTATTTTATATGTATGTTTAACATACAATATTATACAAAGCTTATTTAACAGTAACGCTTTTTAATACAAAACTTTATATATTAATTAAAATGTTTAATTTAATTTAAGCTTTGTTTATTAATTGTTTAGCTATGTTTTATTGTATTAACTTTTTAATTGCTTAATAATTTAATATTTTTATATTAAAATAATAAATAGTTTTGCTTTGCTAAAATAATATAAAGTAAAATAATATAGCTATATAATAAAATAGTTTAAATAATAATAAACTAGTTTAAATTGCTTAATTAAATAAATTATAGTTTTTGTATGCGTTTAAATATAGTTATAACAAAATTAAATATAATTTTATTTATTATAAACTTAGTTTTATTAAAATTATATATATATTTTTTTTAAATTTTATTATTGTTTATTATTTTTTATATAAAAATAAATTAAACGTAGTATTTAATTAAATTTTTGTTTAAAATTTGCTAATAATTAATTTATTAGTTAAAACAGGTTTAAAGCTTTAATGTTTATTGTATAAAGTTTAATATTTAATTCTTTTTTATAAAACGTTTTTTGCAAAGTTTTAGCAATTAGTTAGCTATATTTTTAACACTATAATGTTAAAGCAAAAACAATTGCGCAACTAAATTAATTATATGCTGTATAATAAAATTTTTTTTAAATTTAGTTAATTTAAACTTTAAAAATAATATTTCGTTTTTTGTTTTAAAACTATATGTTTATTAAACAAAAGTTGTATAAAAAACATTATAAATTTTAGCAGCTTTTTATATAAACAAACGCAAGTTATTTTAATAAGCTTATAAAGCAAGCTATATATTAGCTTTTTTATAAAGCTTAACTATTATTGTTAAATAAAAAATAAAAGATTTTTTAAAACGTATATAAAGCGTACAAAAAGTGATTTAGTTAATTAAATAATCCAGTTAATTAAAAAATGCGTTAAACTTTTAGTTATAAAAATTATTTTTTAAAAAGTGCTTTTTAAAAAAATATATTAAATATAAAAAATATAATTTTATTTGGTATATTAATTAAAAAAGTATTTAATAACAAACTTATATTAAAATAATAAAAGCCTTTATATAATTTTGCTTACAAACGCGGTTATTACCATATAAAACCTATAACATTATATTAATTAATAAAAAACATTTAACTTAATTGCATGCTAATAGGTGCTTCCTAAGGTCTAAGTAAAATGTATGTGTATTAAGTATGAGATGTAAAAGAAAGGAAAAGCCAAAACTCTAAGTCTTGGAAAAAGATCTAATTATAAACATGTGTGCCAGCTGCCTAGCAGCCGCCAGGCTGTCACAATAACTTAATAGCACAATGGCACAATGGCACACGCGCCACGGCGCGTGGGATACACCCCCTATGGGGTCGTATCACATGCTATCCCTTATATCTAACACTTAGAATATTAGTTTGTGCAGCAGCTAAAAAGTAAAATACGTTTTAGTTGTATATAAACTGCTATTTAGCTAGCGTGCTTACTAAATAAAAAAAAAATTAAAACCTTTAAGCTATTTTTTTATATTTAAAAAGTTAGTTAATATATTAAACAGTTAGTTAAGCTAAACTAAGCTACGCTTTTTTATTTGTAAAGTTTTAGCAAATAGCTTAGCAAATGTTTAACGCGTGCAAAAGCACGCAAGTGCTTAAAAAAAAGTAGCATTATTGTTTTTTGTTTAAAAATCTGTTTATAACAACTGCTAAATTAAAAACAATTAGTTATTTAAAAGTTAACAAAGCTATAACAATTAATATTAACTTTTTTTTTAATAAATTTAAAGCTTTAAAAGTTTTTTATATTTTTATTAAACGCTTTTATAATATTAACAAAATAAGTATTAATGTTATTTATAAGTTAGTAACGCACCATAAGTTAGTAACGCATTTTTCAGCACTTTTTATGCGCTAACTTAAATAACTTAACTATAACATATATAAATTAATTAAATTAATTATAATTTTTTTTATTAAATGTTTTTATTTTTATTTAATAAGTTTATATATTATGTTTAAGCTTATTATAAATGCTACAGCGTTATTAACTTGTTTATACTTTTTTTGTTAAACAATTACTTTTAGTTTTATTATTTAATTTAACTACTTTATTGTTTTTAAATTTTTGTAAAACTTAAGCGTTAGCTATAATAAAAAGTTTTTTATTTTGTAGTTGTTTGTTTTTAGTTTTGCAACGCTTGTTTAAAATATAGTTAATTTTATAAAGCTTTTCGTTTTTTTGCTGCAAAAAAGCATTTTTATATATTAATTTCTGCATAGCTTTTGCAATTAAGTTAATAAAATTTAAAATTTTAATTAGCAAGCTTAAAAAATAATTTTTAATTTTAGTTTTAATAAAAGTTAATTATTATTTAATTTTTAATATAGTAATAAACGTTTTTAAAATTTAAAATTAAAATAGTAATTTAAAGTTTAAAAAAAGTATTTTATTTGTTTTTTAAATATTTAATACAAATATAACTTTATTTGTATTTAAAAGCATAATTTTAGCTGCTTTAAAACTTAATTAAATGTTTTGTTTAATAAATGCATATATAAATATATGCGTAAAGCTTGCAAAAAAGTTTTGCTTTTTAATATAAGTTTAATAGCGCTGTATTAAACTTTTAATATGTTTATTATAACGCTGTTTTAAAATATTAAAAAAAACTAAATTAAAAAGCTAAAGCTTATACAACAAATAAGCTAGCATATAAAGCGTAATAATATTATTAAACCGGCAATATTTTTTAAATTATATTAAATAATAGCTTTTATAACTATTAAAAATTAAAAAGCAATAATTATTTTTAAATTAGCTTTAAATATAATTATTAAAATGTTTTGTTTAATTAACGCTTATGTTATTATTAGTTTAATTATTATTTAAAAAGTTTATAACTTAGTTTAATAATAAAATAATATTGTAATATTAAAATATAAAATAAACTTTGTTTAAAAAAATAATATATAATAATACTGCTTAATTTTAAGAATTAATAGTTTAGTTTATAATAATTTATTTTTTATTTTTAAGCTTAGCTTGTTAAAAGCGTTTATATTTTTTAAAGCTTATAACAACTATTTTAATAATTATTTTGCTTATTAAAAACTTTATTTTATTAAAGTTATAAATATTTTTAATTTATATATTATATTTATTAATTATATATTTTATAAAGTTAAACTATTTGTAATAACTTATAAAATTTTTATTAAAAGCTTGCTAATAATTAATTTAGCAGTTATAACGCGTTTAAAAGTTAAGTTATTATTATATAAAGTTTAAAGCTTAGTTAATGCTAACTTTTAATGCGTTATATTTGCGTTAAAAAATATTAGCTATTTTTTAAATATAATAAAGCTAAAGCAGAAACGCTTGCGCATTTAGCTTAAAAATATGTTTAATAATAATTTTTTTTTTAAACATTATTAAATTTTGCTTTATAATGTTTATAACGTAATAAAACATGTTGCTATTAATTTTTTGCTTTAATATATAATTAAAAACGTTATAAATATAAGCAAGCTTATAAAAAAAAAGTTTAAAGTTGCGTTTTTTAGCTTAAATTGTTAGCTGCAAATTAGCTTTTTTAAATTTTTAAATTATTATGTTGTTATAAAATAATATATAAATAAAATAAAAAAATAAAAAGTTAATAAAAAGTGCGTTACTAACTTGTGGTACGTTATTAACTTATAAGTAATGTTAGCTAAAACGTTAGTAATAATTATTAAATATTTGCTAAAGTTAAAAATTGTTAAGCTTTTAAAAAAAATATTAAATAAAACAAATAAATTATTGCTTTAAAATATATTAACAATAATAAAATAGCTTTTTTGTTGCTAATTATTTTTAAAAGTATTAAAATGCAAAGCTAATAGTTTTTTTATTAAAACGCTAGTTTGTAAAACAATTAGCGTTTTAAAGTGTTATTTAAAAAGTAAACAAATAATAAAATAGCATTTAATTAGCTTAAAAATATTTTTATACTTTTTATTTAAGCTTAACATAATAATATATAAATAATTTTAATATATAACAGCTATAATTTATATATAAGCAATACTTTTTTATTGTTTTATTTGCTAAACAAAATTTAGCTAATGTTTTATAAGCTTTATTATAGTTACGTAATATAAACATTAAACGTAAAAGTTTTTAAGCTTTTAAAAAAAAAAATGTTAAAAGCTTATATTTTTGTTTAAAAGCTTGTTTTAATGCTTTAAATAATTAAAAACGCTTAAAAAACCATTAAAATTTATTTGCAAAACTATTTAAAGCTATTATTATTAAAATATATAATATTAAAAAAAAAAAGTATAGCTAAAACATAGTTTTTAACATTTATAGCAGCAAAAAAAAAGTTAATGCTAAATTTTATTATAAAAATAACTAACGCATCCCTTAATTAACCGGATCACTTTTTTTGTTATACAAATATCGTCCGTGCGTTATTACGTAATAATTTAATAACTTTACTAGTTTTTACTTTATAAACTAATAAAATATACCATTAAATTTGTAACTAAACGTAGATTTTAAATCTATAAAGTATAGTCTTTATGAAACTAATTACTGTAATATTTGTGGAATATACTATATTTTCTGATCTGCGTAGCTAACTATAAAAAGAAAGTAGTAGGTTTAGGAAATAAAAGTATTTTGCCTACTAAAGATAGGTGTGCGTAATACAAAACTTACCCAACTTTAGCAACTAGTTTCTATTATGAACTGCACCTATAATAGGTTAATAGTCCTAGTTTTTATATTTTATACAATGTTATTTATTTATATAATAGCTATTGCTAACACTTTTTCTAAGTAAATAGCTTAAATAAAAAATATATAAAAAAACATTTTGAAATGTTTGCATTAAAATTTAAACATTTGCAACATAAAAAATAGCTTAAATAACTAATGTACTGCTATATTATTAAGCTATTTAGCTTGTTTTACGTATATTGTCCGCATATACTTTTGTAGCTCTTACTTTTTTAGGACCTATTTTTCTTAACTTGCATGCTTTACTTAATTCGTACAGGATTTAGCGTTTGTATATAATTTGCGCCGAAATTATAAACATGTATAAAAGTGTATAAAACATTAATACATAAAAGAGTATATATATAACAAAATAAATAAAGAATTTACTTTACTAAAAAAAGATATTAATAATACTAGAACCTAAGCTAATACTTAAATAAACCTTGGACCTAGACTTTTTACTTTTTAAACAAATTTATAGTAAGCTAACTAGCTTAAAATAGTTAAAAGTAAACAATAATTTTACAAAAAGTAACTAAGCTTTAAAACAATTAAAAAATAAAAGTTTTTAAAAAAAAATAGTTATAAATTATGCTTTAGTAATAAGTATTGCTTTTTTTGCTTAACTAGTTAATAAACATTTTTTAAAAGTTAATTATTTAGTTATAAAAGGTTATAATAAAGCCTAGCTTTTTTACTTTTTTAGCGTTTTTTTATAGCTTTTTATATTAAGCTGCTTTATAAACTTAGCATAATTTATATAATTTAATAGCTTTATAAAGCTATTTGCAAAATTGTTTTTTAACTTTATATATATTAGTTTAATGTTTTTATTAGTTATTTTTTAATTAACGTAGTAATAAATAATGCAAATATGCTTTTTTTGCTTATTTATAGCATTAAGTTTTAACTAATTTATTGCGCTAGTATTATTTGCTAACAAAGTAATAAGCTTTTTAGGCATATAATTTAACTTTATTAAAAAATTGTATATTTAAGCCAAATTTTTAGCAGCTTTATTTATAGCAATATATTTACTTTTAATAAAATTGTATGCAATAATAGTTTGCAGTTTAAAATGCTATATAATAAAATTTTTATATATAAAAATTATATAGCTAGTAACTAACTTGCTATTTTTTAAATTAGAAAACAAAGTAGCATTTATTGTTTTAAACAATTTTAATTAATTATATATATAATATTAATAATTTTTTTGTAGCTTTTTATATATAAAGCAAATATTAAGCGTACTTTTTATATATTTTGCTAATTTTTTTATATTGTTTAAATGATTTTTTAAAAGATTGTTTATAAATTTTGCTTATATAAAAGCAACAAAGCTTATATTTAGTTTTATAATTTAAGCTAAAAAACTTAGTTTTTTTAGCAATAATATATATTTAAACACTTTTTTATTAAAAGCTAGATCGCTTTTTTTTTTGACTGCGTATGCTATTTTTTTGCAATTTATTAAAGTAGCGCATTTATATAATTCATTTATTTTAAACAATTTTAATAACTTGTTTATATATTAAAATTAATTTAGTATTATATTGTTTATAAGCAAATTTTTAACGATTTTTATGTTTAAAAACTAGTTTGCGTAGCTTAAATTATTTGCGGCTATAATCTTTTTTATATTTTTAGCTACTAGTTTAAAATGCTTAAAATTATTATTAAACAGCAAAAAATTGTTAATATATAAAGCAATAGCTTTATTAATGTTTTTATTATAATAAATTATATTGTTTAATATTAAAAGTGTAAAACTAATTAATTTTATAATTTTTTTTGTTTTAATTTGTTATTTATAGCTTAACTGCTTTAATTTATATAAAAGGTTTATTAATTTAATAATTTTTTTTATAAGCTATTAATGCTTTTTTTTTTTAGTAGCATAAGCTTTAAAATATTTTTTAAGTACTTAGAATTGCTTTATAAATATATGTTAGCAAAGCTTGTTATTAAAATATGCTGCAATAAAATTTATTTAAATAATATGTTATTTGCGCGCTATAGTTAGCGCTATTAAAATTTTTTATAAAGCCGCTTTTATAGTTAACGCTAAAATTTTTTTATAATTAATTCTTTTTTTTTAAATAAAGCTTTTAGTATATATTTACGCTTTATATTTGTTTAATTTACTTATAAAAAAAATTTTTTTTTTTTAATACTTATATAAAGTTTATAAAATATTTATATATAGCTTTGCTTTAATTAATAAAATTAAACGTGCTTTTATTAAAAATGCATTTAATTTTTATAAAAATTGCTTTAAGCTACTTTTTTTGTTTAAAACTTTTTAATGCTTTTTTTAATGTTAGCATATTAAAAATAAATAGCTTTGCAAAAAAAGTAAACAGCAAACTTTATAAATAATTTATATAAAGTGCTTTTTATATATTATTTAACTTTATTATAAAGCTGTTTAAACAACTTGTTATTGTTTATATTTTGCTAACTTAAAAGTTTTAATAGCTAAACTTATTATTTATAGCGTTTTTAAAATTTTTTTTAGCTTTATTTATTTTTTTTTAACAAAAAGCTGTTTAAAACGTATAAACTATATTAAAATAGTTATTAAAAGCTTTGCAAACATATATTTATAACAATGCTAGCTTTTTTTTTTTTAAAAAGTGTTTTTTTTTAAGCAAAGCGCTGTTTTTTAAAACGTTTTTATTTACTACGTTATTATTTTTGTTTTTAATTTTTGTTTTATTTTTTATTTTTTAGTGCTAATAACGCAGTTGCTGCTACATTTTTTATAGTAAAAATTGTACAATATTTTTAAAATTAAAAAAATTAGTTATAAAATTTTTTAAATGTTTAAAAAACGTAATGTATAGCATATGCAATTTACAGCTGCTGTTAATTAGCTATATTATATAATTATATATGCTTTTATAGCTTAAAAACGTTGTGTTTGCTTTTTTAGCATTTATTTTTTTTATAGTAATTTATTTAAATTTGTTTATATAAACTATATAACAAAAGCTTAATATATATAAGTAGCTTATTTTAAGCGCATAATTTTTGCTTAAATATAAGCTGCTTATAAACTTTTTATAAAAAGTGCAACCTTTTATTAAAAATTAACTAATATAATTAATTATATAAACAATAGTTTTTATACTTTTGTTTTAAAAGCATAAAAGCAGCTAAAATTAAATAAAATATGTTTTAGCTTTGCTTTATACAAAATTAATAAACTGCTTAGCTATACTGTTTTAGTATTAATTTATTAAAAAAAACAAAATTAACTAAATTGTATGCTTATAACAAAACTTTTTTAAGTTTTTTATGCTAAATTTTTAGCTACTATTTATTTTAAAAGCGTATATATGTTTATATATAATATTTTTTAGTTAAAAAACTAAATTTTTTAAGCTTTTATTTATTTTAACAAAATAATTTATTATAGTTTGTTTAATATTATTTTTAGTTTTATACGCTATAAATATATAATATTTATTATTATTGTTAATAAATAATAAATAGTATTTGTAGCTTTTAATAATAATTAGTTAAATAGCTTTTAAATTTATTTATATTATTTTTTTTAAGTATTTTGCTTTTTTAATTAGCTTTTTTAAAATAAGCTTTTAGGATTTTATTTAATTATAAACAAAATAAAAAAAATATTTAACTTTTTTAAAGTTTAAATTTATTTTTATAATTATGCAAATAATTTAAATAAAACGTTTAATATTAAAATAATATAGCTTATAATACTAAAAAAAAAAGCTTATTTTTAAGCTTTTTAATTATATATATTTAATTATTTGTTATTATAGCTAATATTAGTTTTTTTAGCTTTATAACTTTACAAATTATTTTTAGCGCATATTTTTATTACTTTTGCTTTATAAAAGCTAGCTTTGCTTTATTATAAACTTATAAAAAAAAACTTTGTTTATATATATTAATTTTTATAACTTTATAACTTATATAATTGCAAAAAATATATTTGTTAAAATAGCTTTTGCTGCAATAAAACTGCTTTTTTAACATAATTTTAAAAAAAATATTAAAATAAAAAATATATATTTAATAATTAATTTTATTAATACTTTTTTAAATAAATATAAATTATATTTAATAATTTTAACTTTTTTTATAATTATAGCGCTCTTTTTAATAAAAATAATAAAAGCTTTGCTTTTAGCTTTTAAATTAATAAAAATGCTTTTAACAAATTTTGTTTTTTTGTTTTTAATTTTAACGTTTAATTTAATATTAAACAAAAGCTTTTTATATAGCTTTGCTATTTAAAACGTGCTTAAGCTTATATAAACGCTTAAAATGCTTTTTGCTTTTTAAATAAAAGTTTAAACAATACTTTTTTTAACAATAGTTTAATTATAAAACTTTATAAGTTTAACAAAATTTATAAAGTTTATAATAGCTAAATAAATAAAAGTATTATTTAATTTAATAAAAAAGCTTTAAATTTTAACTAGCTTTTTAAAAACGTTAGTTTAATATTAAATAAGCTAATTATTATTTTTTTTATTAAAACAATTTTTAGCAATATAATTTTAATTGTTATAATTATAACATTTTAAGCTTTTTTTTTTATTTTAATCTTTGTTTCTGCTTTTTTTATTATTGTTATTATTATGCTTATAGCTTTTGCAATTTTTATAGTTTTTATAGCTATTATATATGTTTTAATTTTTTTAGCTGCGTTAAAGCTTTTTAAAAATGTAATAAATAGATTTTTTATTGCCAAAAAACTTTTTTTTAACTCTTTTTTTAAAATTGCTATAAAACTTGTTAATAAAGTCCTAAAAAAAGTATTTACATATTTTTATAACTTTTATAATAATATAATATTAATTAATAGCTTTGTTTTTAATTGCAAATAAAAATAAAATAACTTTTTAATTGTTTAAATTTTTTTTGCTATTAGCTTTATATTAGCGCAACAAGCTTATTTATTTAAATATAAACATAATAAAATCTTTGCTATTATATTTATAATTAATAAAATTATTTTATAAATTTTTTTAATAAATTTAGCTATTTATATTATACGTAGTACTAAAAATTTTTAGCATTTTGTTACTTTTTTTAATATTTTTTATTAAGTTAAAAAGTGCAGCTTTATAAATATTAATAACTGCTTATACTAATATAAGTTTGTTATAATTATTAATAAACAAGCTAATAGCATAACTTATTGCTTTTAAAAATAAGTTTAAATTTTGCTAATATATTAGCTAGTTTTTTAAACTTAAAAAATAATTTTGTTTATTAAAAAAAAACTTTAATTGTTGCTACTTAAGTTTTATAATAAGCTAAACTTTTTTAAGCTTTTTATTATTACGTTTTTTTTTAAAAGTATAAAGCTTTTTTTTTATTTTTTAAATTTAACGTTTAATATTGTTATTAAAACTAAAATTAAACAAATTAAATAAGTTTAAAAGTTTAAAACTAAACTTTAAAATTATAATTAATTAGTTAATTTTTTTATGCTTTTTATAATTAATGCTTTTTTTAATAAATTAATAAACATTATTATTGTTGTTATAGCTTGACTTAAAGCTAATAAACAATTTTTTGCTTTTTTTTATGCTTAAAAAAACGTTTTTAATTTTATATAAAGCTTTTTTTAAAATGTTGCTTTTTATAATATAATTAAAGTTAAAAAACGTTTTTAACAAAAAAAAAAGCTTGCAATATATAATTATAGTATTGTTTTTTGCGCTAACTAACTGCTTTTGCAGTTTTTATAATAAAAAATATAATAAAAAAGCAATAGTTGTGCTACTTTTTAATAAAAGCATAGCTATTTTTGTTTTAAAAGTTTTTTTAAAATAAGCTATTATTTGCTTTTTATAGCAGTCGAGCTATAATTAATGCTTAGCTTTTAAAGCAGCAACAGCTTTTTTATACTGTTTTTATAAATTAAACATTTTAATTGCGTAATTAAGTTTTATATTTTTTTTTTAAAAAACTTTATAATTAAATTTTTTTTAACTTTAGTTTGCAGCTTTTTGTAAACAAACTAAGTTTTTTTTTTTAGCTTTTAGTACTAACTAAATATTAATTTAGTTTTAAAACATTTTGTTTAAAAAATAATTTAAGCGTATAATTTCTTTAAATAAACAGCTTATTATATTTTGCTAACAATTTATTGCAATAGCTTTTTATTTAACTAATAATATATATTTATGTTAACTTAAAACATTTAAACATTAAACAATTTATAAACTATATAAATAACTAGTTTAATTAAAAATGCTTTTTAAATATAAATTAATTTTAACAACTTGTTAATTACTATATAAAACTAATTATTATAATATTTGTAAAATATATTATATTTTTTAATCTGTGTAGCTAACTATAAAAAAAAAGTAATAAGTTCAGAAAATAAAAGTATTTTGCCTACTAAAGGTGGGTGTGCGCAGTATAGAACCCACCCAACCCTAGCAACCAGTTCCCATTGTAGGCTGCACCTACAATAGGTCAATGGTCCTAGTCTCTATACTCTATACAGTGCCATTTATCTACATAATGGCCATTGCCAACAGTCTTACAGCTATTTTTGTTAATTAGTTATTAAGCAATACGCTAAAGTAAGCGCTAAAATAATCCTTGCTTAGCGCTTATTTAGCGTATTGCTT
>MU377218.1:0-56199 GCA_022495195.1 Xylaria digitata
TATAAGCTTAAACTATTTTTAATATATATTAAAATTTTTATAAAAAACTTGCTAATAATTAATTTTTTAATTAAAACGTATATAAAAAATAAATTATTGTTATATAAAGTTTAAAGCTTAGTTAATATTAACTGCAGTTGCATTATATGCATGCAAAAAAAAATTAGTTATATTTTTAATATTATTTAACCGAAGCAAAAACGATTGCAAAATTAGATTTATTATATATTATATAATAGTTTGTTTTTTAAGTTCTGTTAATTTTTATTTAACGCTTAATATAATTGCTTTTGTTAAACAATTTTGCTATTATATATAAAATGTTATATAAAAAATATTATATATAGTTATAGCACGCTAAATAAATAATTTTAAGTTGCATTATATAGCTTGTAATACAAGCTTTATATTTTTTTTTTTATATAATAGCAGCATTATTAATTATTAAATAATTAATGTTTTAAAAATATATATATAAAAATTAAAAAAATGTTTTAATAGTTTATATGTTTTAATAGCTTGTGTTATACGTTATATTTTTTATATTAGCAATTTTAAAAAGCATTTTTTTAATATTTAAGTTAATTATATATTTATAAAATACTTTTTTTTTAATTAAGTTTAATTTATAATGTAAAAGCTAAATATTATATTAAAGTTAAGCTTTGTTAATTTAGCTGTTAAAAGTAAATATTAAAATACTATAAAGCTTTGCAACAACTTTTTAGCTAATTTTGTTTGGTTTATTTTACGTTACTTAAATTGCTAAAGCAATTCAACTTTTTTAAAATTAATTTAGCATTATAGTTATAAAATTATTATGCGTTAAAGTTATATTATAAAAAAAAATAAAAAAATGTTTAATTAAATAATACGTTTAGCTTATTAATAAGCTAACGCATTTCCCACTTAACCAAGTTACCTAATTAACTAGGCTACCCGGATTTTATATATAAAAGCTTTAATACTTAAACCTTAATAACTTTACAAATATTGTAACTATTAACATGCAGTTTGAAATTTTAAACTAACAACTTAATAAAGAATTTAAAAATATTTTTTCTAATTTTTTATCTATTTTATTTATAGCTATATTAAAAACTACGCTAAAATTTTAGCGTAGTTTTTTGTAGAGCCTTAAATAAAATAGTAGTAAAATAAATAAAAATATTTTTAAATTCTTTATTAAGTTGTTAGTTTAGAATTTCAAACTGCATGTTAATAGTTACAATATTTGTAAAGTTATTAAGGTTTAAGTATTAAAGCTTTTATATATAAAATCCGGGTGACCCGGTTAATTAAATGACCTGGTTAAGTGGGAAATGCGTTACGTTATATTTATTTAACATTTATTATAAATTTAAAAAAATTTATAAAATTGTAATTATATATAGCGCTAAAAAGTATATTATTTAAAAACTTAACTATTAATATATTAATTTAATTAATTAAAAAAAATAAAAATAAAACAAGTAATATATAACCTATAACACAAGCTAGTTTTGCACACAAGCAAGTTTCGCACTTTTTTTAAAGTACCCTATAAGCCAATTTTTTATACAAAAGTACTTACTCCACTTTTTAATAACTTTGCAAAAAAAGGTTGTACAACAAAATAATTAGTACCATTAGATTCGCAATAAAATAATGAATTTAATAATATTTTCTTTTATTTTGTAGCTATTTTATTTGGGCGTATAGCTTCGAAAAACAAATTTGCAGGGATTATTTTAGCGTAGTTTTTAATAACGCCTTAAATAAAATAGTTAGAAAATAAAAGAAAATATTATTAGATTCATTATTTCATTGCGAATCTAATAGTACTAATTATTTTGTTGTACGACCCTTTTTCGCAAAGTTATTAAAAAGTGGAGTAAGTACTTTTGTATAGAAAATTGGCTTACAGGATACTCTAAAAAAAGTGCAAAACTTGCTTGTGTGCAAAACTAGCTTGTGTTATGGGTTATATTAAAAGTTATAATTAAAAACAATTAAAATAAAATTTAGCGTTTTTATTAGCTAATTAAACAATTATAAGTTTAAATTTAATTTTAAGCTAATATGTTTTTATTAAATAAATAATAATATAAAAATATTAAAAGTAATGTTTTTAAAAGCATTAGTTTTTAACTTGTAAATATAACAATATAAAAAATGTTTAAGCTTATTAATTATTTAATTAATATAGCTAGCAAAAATTATAAAAAAAAAAACAAAAACTTAAAAAACAAACTTAAATAAATTTATAACGTATTCCACAAGTTGGTAAGTCACTTTATTTTAGCATTTTATAAAATCTTTAATAACTTTACCAAACTAAGCCGAATTAGGTTATAATTTTAAAATTATATATTTAATTAATTAAATATTCTATTTCTAATTTTTTGATTTTTTAAACTAACTTAATTAAGCTATATACCCTTGTTAAACTATTACGCTAAAAATTAAATATTTATTTCCTATTTAATACTAGTAAAAAAATTATTTTTATATAAAATAAATTTTATTTTATATAACTGTATTTTTTTCTATTTTTTTTAAAATTAGGTTATTATTTTTTTTAAATAAAGAAAATATTTAATTAGCTTTATATAGCAATTTAGCTATACCTTTAACCACCTTATAAGCTTTTATATAACAATATGTTAATTTTAAATAAATAAATAAAATATAAAACCAATTTTAAAAGAATGGAAAAAAATATAGCAATATAAAATAAAACTTACTTTATATAAAAATAATTTTTTTAATTTTATAGCTATTTTTTTACTAGTATTAAATAGGAAATAAATATTTAATTTTTAGCGTAATAGTTTAACAAGGGTATATAGCTTAATTAAGTTAGTTTAAAAAATCAAAAAATTAGAAATAGAATATTTAATTAATTAAATATATAATTTTAAAATTATAACCTAATTCGGCTTAGTTTGGTAAAGTTATTAAAGATTTTATAAAATGCTAAAATAAAGTGGCCTATTAACTTGTGTAGCCTATTAACTTGTGGGATACGTTAAACAATAAAAACTTTTTTAATAATTAGCTTAAAAAACTAATAACGTAATTAATAAATAAGCACTACAAATAAGCAAGCGTTATACTAAACTTAACTAGCATAATTTTTATTTTAAACCTCTGTTTTTTTTATAACAACATAATATTATATTAAAGCTATAAAAGTTAAATAATTTTAACTAGTTAAGCTATAAATGCTAAAGCTGTTACTACTATTTATAAAATTAATTATAATATTTTTTGTTAACAATAATATAATTAGCTTTTATAATGCAATATTATGCTAAATTTATATAAACTTATAAATTTAAAAAAATTTATAATAGTTTAAAATATATTAAACTTAAATGCACGTTTATTTTTTTTTAAATTAAATAGTATAAAAAATATAGTTAATTAACTATTTTGCAACTATAACGCGTTGTTTATTAACAAGCAATAAGCTTTTAACTTTATAAAATAATAACTAAAGTTTTAAATATGTTTTAATTATAAATATAATTATTAAAAAGCTTAATATAAAAATTTAAGCGCGTTAAACGCATAATTTTAGCTTATACAAAATATAATTGCTAAATATAACATTAATAAAACAAATATTTATAATTTTAGCAAAACAAGCTTTATAACAATAGTAATTATAAACGTTAAAAAACGTAAAAAGCTTAAAATAGTTTAATAAAATAATTAAAAATAAGTTATTATAATTTAAAACATTAATTTTTAAAAGTAAACAGTTTTATTATTTACTAATATTATTAATAAATATTATTTGTTTTTTTTAATATAAAAACAATTAATTATTAAAAAATTAATATATTATTATTATTAATAATAATTAAATATCAAATAAATAAAGTTTTAAATAAATTTAACATTTTAATAAATATATTAAAAGCTATTTAATTAATATTAATTGTTTTTTTATTTTTAATAGCTATAAAAGTTATTATTTAATTAAATTTAAACTTTAATATAAAAATAATAAAACTATTATTTTATATAACATAGTTTATAAACAAGTTGTTTATTTTTTACTACTTTTTTATTTTTAATTATTAATAACTTTATAATTAATTAAAATTTTATTAAAAACTAATTAAATTTTAAATTTATATTTAAATTTATATTTTTTTTATAAGTTTTTAAATTATAGCTAGTATTATAATATTGTTTATATTATTGTTAATATAACGCATTTAATTTATTATTATTACAATTTTTTAGCTTTTTTGTTTGTATTAACTTTTGTGCTTTTTTTTAAGCAATATAATTTAATACATTTTTTATAATAAAGCTTTTTTTATTTTGTAAACGTTTTTTTTCGCTTTTTTAATGTTTGTTAAAAGCTTTTTTTATTTATAAAAATAAGTTAATACGCTAATATTTAATTTGTTTTTAATAGCTAATTAATAATAATACAAATTTTAATTAAAAAACTTTTTTAATATTTAAAAATTTGTTTTTTTATAAAAGTTAATTATATAATTGTTTTTGTTAAAGTTTTTAGCGTTTAAAAAACTTAAAGTACAAAAAAATTAAAAGTTTTTAAAATTAGCAACAGCGTTTTTATTTATATATTTAGCTTTAAAATTACTGCTTAAAAGTTATATAATATTAACTTTAACTTTTTAAAGCTTTTTAAAATATTTAATTTTGTAAAAGTTGCTTAAAATGCTTTTTTAAACATAATAAAAAATTTAGTTTTAATAATATAATTAACATATAATTTAACAAATTTTAATATTTAATAGCTATATGTTTTTTTAATATATTATAAACTTTAATATTAAGTAGCTAAATTAAATAAAACAAATGCAAAAACAAAAAAATAGTTATAATATTATATTTTTTATAATATTGTTTAAATTTAGCTAAAACATAGCTTTTATATTAGTTTAATACTAACAAACAATATTTATTTATTAATAACAATATAATATATATATTAAAATGCTTTATTTATTTTAATATAATTTTATTGCTAATTTATTTATTAAAACTAATTATAAGCATTTAATTGTATAAAAAGTTAATATTTTTATATTATTATTAAAAATAATAAGCAGCAAAATGGATTTTTTAGTTAAATTAATATAATTAACTGTTGTTACTTATTTTTTATTAGTAGTAAGCTATAGTATAAACTAGAAAAAAAATGTATTGGTTTTTTAAGCTATACTAGGAGCTATATATAAAAAATGAACTTGTATTTTATATGCTGCGTTATATGTATAAAATGCTACTTTTTGTATTTTATTAACTGCTTTTTTCCGAAAAAAACAAACGCTTTTATTTGTTTTTAAAAACTACGCGAAAACAAAAAAATAGTAAGCTAAGCATAACTATAATATAATATAGCAATTTAAAGCATAAAATTGTAAAATAAAAAAACTAAAAAAAATAAAGCTACTTTTTTAAAACTATTTATAAAATTGCTTTTTTTTTTTAATTTTTTAGCTGTTATAAAAATAAATTATTAATTTTGCTTTCGTTTTTTTTATTATTATTATTGTTTAATTTTATTATAAAATGTTATATATATTAGTTTTTTATTTGTTTAAGCTGCTATATTTGTTAATACTACTACGTTTGCTAAAGCTACTATATTTGTTATTGCTGCTATATTTATTAAGTTTGTTTGTTATTTTTTTAATTAGTATTAAACAAGATTTATTTGTTGTTTTTTTAAAACTGTTGTAAAAAAAGTTAAATTAGTTTGCTAGCTTGTTAATATAGCCAACTTTGTATTAATGTTTTAAATACTTTGTTTAATTTTAACAATTTTGTATTTTATACTATGTACGTTTGCTGCAGTATATATTATAATATATTTAATGTTTATTATAGTATGCATTATAAATTGTTTAACTTTTGTATTTTATTTAATATTGTTGTAAATTTTAATTGCTTAAAAAGTGTTTTTTATAGCTAGCTATATTTATATGTTTATAACACTGTTAATTATTGCGTTTTTAAAAGTGTTATTTATAAATAATTTAGTTTGTATAACTATAATATTATATATTGCTATTTAGTTTGTTTTTAAAGCTTTTTTGTTTATTTGTTTTAGTTTTTTAGTATTAACAATATTATATAAATTTATAAGCTGTTATAAAGTAATAAGCTAAAAATTTTTTAGCATTTTTTATTTAAAATAACTTTTAAAGTTTTTTAATGTATTTAGGCCTTTCTTTATAATTATAACATAATTTTTTTTGTTTTTACATTTTTTGTTAAGTTGTAATAAATGTTTAAAATTTTTAAGCTATATTAGTTTTTTAGTATTTACTTTATATAACTTAATTGTTTTTTTTAAAAAATTTTTGCTATATAATATTTTGTTATTATTATTTAAATCGTTATTAATGTTTAATAAAATATTATATATGTTATATTGTTATATGTTTGTTAAATTTTTTTTGTTTTTTTATTTTAAATTGTTTGTTTAATTTTTTTTGTTTTTTTTGTTTTAAATTGTTATATAATATTGTTTTGCTTTTTGTTTATAGTTTTGTTATATTAGTATTTTATATATAAAGTGTTGTTTTTTATTACTTGTTAAACTTTTTATTTATATAAAAGTTGTTAATTATACAGTTTTTAAGTTTGTAGCTTTGTTTAAATGTTTTAAAAAACTTAGTAAATGTTGTTAATATATATGCTTTGTATTTTAGTTTGTTTTTATATATATAATTGCGCTAAAAAAAAAATTTTTTTTTGTTTAGTTTAACAAAGATTTATTGTATAGCGCTGTTTTTTATTTATTTTTTAAGTTTTGTTAAAAAAATGTTATGTTTTATTTTTACGTTTTTAATAATTTTAATTGCTTTAATTATTTCGGGTTAAATAAAATAAATTTTAATGTTTATATTATTTTTTTAATTGCTTATTTTACTTTGTTTTGCTATTTTTTTTTTTAGCTATTTTTATAATGTATGCTATATTTTTATGTTTAAAAGCTTGTTTATAAAACAGGTTTTTAAGAAATACGCTATTATTTTTGTTAAGTTATAAAATAGTTGCAAAAATATAATTTATATAACTGTTAGCTAATATTATTTTAGCGTGTTAATTGTTTAAAAAATTGTTTTGTTTATTTTAAGTATATTAAATGTATATAACGTTTGCTGCTTATTTTTTGTTTTATTTTAACTAAAATATTAAGCTAGTTTTTTGTAAGTAATATTTTTGTTTTTTGTTTGTTTTACAAGCTAATTATTTTTGTTTAAAATTATAATGTTATTTACAAATTAGTAACGCACTACAAGTTAATAACGCACTTTTTAGCACTTTTTATGCGCTAACTTAAATAACTTAACTATAACACATATAAATTAATTAAATTAATTGTAATCTTTTTTATTAAATGTTTTTATTTTTATTTAATAAGTTTGCGCATTATGTTTAAGCTTATTACAAATATTATAGCGTTGTTAACTTGTTTATACTTTTTTTGCTAAATAACTATTTTTAGCTTTATTATTTAATTTAACTACTTTATTGTTTTTAAATTTTTATAAAACTTAAGCGTTAGTTATAATAAAAAGTTTTTTATTTTGCAGTTGTTTGTTTTTAGTTTTGTAACGCTTATTTAAAATATAGTTAGTTTTGCAAAGCTTTTTATTTTTTTGTTATAAAAAAGCATTTTTATATATTAACTTTTGTATAGCTTTTATAATTAAATTAATAAAATTTAAAATTTTAATTAGTAAGCTTAAAAAATGATTTTTAATTTTAGTTTTAATAAAAATTAATTGCTGTTTAATTTTTAATATAATAATAAGCGTTTTTAAAATTTAAAATTAAAATAATAGTTTAAGGTTTAAAAAAAGTGTTTTATTTGTTTTTTAAATATTTAACGCAAATATAACTTTATTTGTATTTAAAAGCATAATTTTAGCTGCTTTAAAACTTAATTAAATGTTTTATTTAATAAATGCATATATAAATATATATATAAAGCTTATATAAAAGTTTTGCTTTTTAATATAAGTTTAATAGCGTTGCATTAAACTTTTAATATGTTTATTATAATGCTGTTTTAAAACATTAAAAAAAATTAAATCGAAAAGCTAAAGTTTATGCAATAAATAAATAAGTATATAAAACGTAATAATGTTGTTAAACTAGCAATATTTTTTAAATTGCATTAAATAATAGCTTTTATAACTATTTAAAATTAAAAGTAATAACTATTTTTAAATCGGCTTTAAATATAATTATTAAAGTGTTTTGTTTAATTAACGCTTATATTATTATTAATTTAGCTGTTATTTAAAAAGTTTATAACTTAGTTTAGCAATAAAATAATGTTATAATATTAAAACATAAAATAAACTTTGTTTAAAAAAATAATATATAGCAATATTGCTTAATTTTAAAAATTAATAGCTTAGTTTGTAATAACTTATTTTTTATTTTTAAGTTTAATTTGTTAAAAGCGCTTACGTTTTTTAAAGCTTATAATAATTATTTTAATAGTTATTTTGTTTATTAAAAACTTTGTTTTATTAAAATTATAAATATTTTTAATTTATATATTATATTTGTTAATTATATGTTTTATAAAGCTAAACTATTTGTAATAACTTATAAAATCTTTGTTAAAAGCTTGTTAATAATTGATTTAGCAGTTATAACGCGTTTAAAAGTTAAATTGTTGTTATATAAAGTTTAAAGCTTAATTAACGTTAATTTTTAACGCGTTATGTTTATGTTAAAAAGTATTAGCTATTTTTTAAATATAACAAAGCTAAAGCAAAAACGCTTGCATATTTAGCTTAAAAATACGTTTAGCAATAATTTTTTTTTTAAATATTATTAAATTTTGTTTTATAACGTTTATAATATTGTAAAGCGTGTTATTATCGATTTTTTGCTTTAATATATAGTTAAAAACGTTGTAAATATAAGCAAGCTTGTAAAAAAAAAGTTTAAAGTTACGTTTTTTAGTTTGAATTGCTAGCTACAAATCAGCTTTTTTAAATTTTTAAACTATTATATTGTTATAAAATAATATATAAGTAAAATAAAAAAATAAAAGGTTAGTAAAAAGTGCGTTACTAACTTGTGGTACGTTATTAACTTATAAATAACGTTATACTTCTTTTTTTTTGGAAAAATGCTTAGTTAAAAAACCTTTTTATTATATATTAAGCTGTTTTTAATAAATATAATGCGTTATATATAATAATAAAAATGTTAATAATAAAAATTGTAATAATAAAGATTGTGTTAATAGGATTTAATGATTAAGCTTGTTTTAATATAACATATAAAAATTACTAAAGGAAATAATTGTAAAACAGATTTAAAAACGGATTAAATAATAAAGTAGTATAAATATAAAAATTGTTTTAAAATGTGCAAAATTGTTTACAGAAATAAAACTTTTAAAAGGTGCGTGCTTTTTAATTATGCTGTTTATTTATAATAATTTATTTTTTAATTTTTTAGTTTTTTCTAACAGCTGTATTTATATGTTTGTTTTTAAAATTGTTTTTATTACTTTTTATTTATTAGCTACTGTTTTTGTTTTTATTAAACTAGCTTTATTTTATTTTTTTTTTTTGCTGCTAATTTGTTATATGTTAGTTTGTTTTGTTTGTTGTATTTATAAACTATTTTTTTTGCGTTTTATATAAAAAATTTTTTAGTATACTATTAATTATTTAAAAACTAGTTTGCTGTTTTGTTAATTAATTTAGCGCTTTAATAAGCGTTTTATTTTATAAAACTGTTATTTATTATTGTTTTTGTTTATAAAAATCTGTTTTAGTTGCAGTTTTTTTTTGTTGTACAAATTTTGTTTTTAAGGTGCTAAATATAATTGTATAACACATTTTTTAATTAACAATAATAGTTAAGCTTTATAAAAAAGCTAACATATAGTTTGTTTTATAAGCTTGTTAAAATAACTTGCGTTTGTTTATACAAAAAGCTGCTAAAATTTATAATGTTTTTTATACAACTTTTGTTTAATAAATATATAGTTTTAAAACAAAAAATAAAATATTATTTTTAAAGTTTAAATTAATTAAATTTAAAAAAAAATTTTATTGTATAGCATATAATTAATTTAGTTATGCAATTGTTTTTGTTTTAATATTGCAGTATTAAAAATATAGCTAACTAACTGCTAAAACTTTGTATAATAAACATTAAAGCTTTAAACCTGTTTTAACTAACAAATTAATTATTAGCAAGTTTTAAACAAAAATTTAATTAAATATTATGTTTAGTTTATTTTTATACAAAAAATAATAAACAATAATAAGATTTAAAAAAAATATATATATATAATTTTAATAAAACTAAGTGTATAATAAATAAAATTATATCCAATTTTGTTATAATTACATTTAAACGTATATAAAAATTATAATTTATTTAATTAAATAATTTAAACTAGTTTATTATTATTTAAGCTATTTTATTATATAGCTATATTATTTTATTTTATATTATTTTAGCAAAGCAAAACTATTTATTATTTTAATATAAAAACATTAAATTATTAAGCAATTAAAAAGTTAATATAATAAAAAACGGCTAAACAATTAATAAGCAAAGCTTAAATTAAATTAAACATTTTGATTAACATATAAAGTTTTGTATAAAAAAGCGTTACTGCTTTTTTATTTTTAATAGCTATAAAAGCTATTATTTATATAAATTTAAGTTATATTGCAAAAAAAATAATATTATTACTTTTTGCATGCTTTTTTATTTTTTTTATTGTTTTTAGCTTTTTAATGTTAATTGTTTTAGTTTTTTAAAACGGTTGTATAATAAGCAAATCAAACATTTAATACAGGCGCATATTATACATATTAAAAAAAAGGATTTTTTAACTAACGTATAACACAAGCTACTAAAACATACAAGCTACCGGAACACTTTTTTGCACTTTTATATATATAAGTTAAATAATTTAACTATAACATATTAAATTAATTAAATTTAATTAAATATATTATTGCTAAATGTTTTTATAACATTTTAATAAGTTTATACATTATGTTTAAGCTTGCTATATATTTTATACTTTTGTACGCGCGTTAGATTAGCTTTTATATAACAATTATTTATATATATTTTATTTAAAATCTGCGTTTTAATAGCTTGTTTAATTTTAAAATTTTGTTTTTGCTATATAATAAATAACTTTTTATTTTAAATACGTTTGTTTTTTATACAGCAATGTTAGCTAAGTTTATAGTTTGCTATTTAAAATATTACGTTTTTTTTTTTTAATAATTAAACTTTATATATAAATAATATTATATTTTTTATAACTTAGTTAATAACTTTTAATATAATTTTTAGCAAGCTATTTTAATGTTATATAAAGTTTATAATTTTTAAAAAAGTAAATATTTTTTAGCTAATAATAATAATTTAAGCAGTGTTTTAATTAATAATTTTATTTTAAACTATAAAATTATATAATTTAAATTATATAAAACTAATTTAATGCTTTAAAAACTTTTTTAAATATTTTATACGCTTAATAAAACGTTATAAAAAAATCTTTTTTTTTAATATACATAATATGCATTTATATTAATTTGTTAATTTTTTTTATATACGCATGTTTTAATAAGCTAAAACAACTAATATTAAAAAGCTAAAAATAATATAATAAATAAAAAAGCATATAAAAAGTAATAATATTGTAGTTTTTAGCATATAATTTAAATTTAGTAAAGTAATAATTTTTATAACTGTTAAAAATTAATAAACAATAAATATTTTTTATATAACGCATAATATGTTTATTAAAATATTAAATTTAATTAAAACTTTGTTTATTTGTTATTTAGCTGTTTTTTGTTATTATAATAATTTAATCAAACAATAATTTGCTATTTTTATATTATAATAAAAAATAATTTTTTTTTGCTAAAATAATATATAGCAAAACTATATAATTATATAATTTAATATTTTAAATAACAAACAATTATTTTTAATTGCTTTAATATATAGCTTTTAATTATTTATATTAGTTAAAAATTATAATAATTATTTTAAACAATATTTTGCTTATTATAAAACTAGTTTTATTAAAATTATAAATATTTTTTTTAATAATTTTAAATTTTGTTATTATAAGTTGTATAAGCTTAAACCACTTTTAATATACGTTAAAATCTTTATAAAAAACTTGCTAATAATTAATTTTTTAATTAAAACGTATATAAAAAATAAGTTATTATTATATAAAGTTTAAAGCTTAATTAATGCTAACTGCAATTGCATTATATACGCATAAAAAAAAATTAGCTATATTTTTAATATTATTTAACTAAAGCAAAAACAAATGTAAAACTAAATTTATTATATATTATATAATAATTTGCTTTTTAAGTTTTATTAATTTTTGTTTAGCGCTTAATATAATTGCTTTTGCTAAACAATTTTGCTGTTGCATATAAAATATTATATAAAAAATATTATATATAGTTGTAGCATACTAAATAAATAATTTTAGGTTGCATTATATAGCTTATAATATAAGCTTTATATCTTTTTTTTTGTATAATAACAACATTATTGGTTATTAAATAATTAATGTTTTAATAGCTTGTATGTTTTAGTAGCTTATGTTGTACATTATGTTTTTTTATGCGTTTAATAAATTAATAACGTTAAACAACGTATAAAAAAGATTTAAAAAAGCAAAATTATTACTATATAACTTAAAATATATTATTAATTAGCTAAATTATTATTTAATTACGCTGCAAATCAAATTTTTATTTTTTTAATTGTTTAACTATTATATTACTTTAAATAACTTTGCAAAAACAAATTTTTTATTTTAATATATTAAGCAAAAAATTGTATAGTATTAAAATAGCTTTTTTATAGCTATTATATAAAGGTTAAGCTAAATTATGCGTAATATAATTAATATTATATACTGTTTTACGTTATTAAAAAAAAAGGTTGCAACTTTTTAAAAAGCGAATTATTAGCTAAGCTGCTGCTGTTATATAAAAAAAGCTTAATTATAAAATAAAAAGTTTTTTATTATAAAAAAAGCAAAGAATTTATAAGTTGCAAAAAATATTGCTAAACAAATAAATTATAAAAATTGTTAAAGTAGTTGTTATATAAAAAAAAAAAAATTTGTGTTAAGCGCTATAAAGTTTATAGCAAGCTTAGTTATAATGCGCAAACTTGTTAAAACAATATAAAAATGTTTAATAAATTAAAATCTAAATAGCTAATATTAATTGTATAAATAGTTGTTAAATTATTTTTAAATGTGCGTATAAAGCGTACAAAAAGTAATTTGGTTAATTAGGTAATCTGGTTAATTAAGAAATGCGTTAACTAAAACTGTTTAATATATTTGCTAATATTTAAAAAAGTTTAACTTATATGCTAAATTGCTAAATTGTTTTACAATTGTTAATAGTTTTGTTTTTTGTTACAACTATTTCTTTAATAATATTTTTTGTACAACTTAAAATACATTTTGTTTTTTATGTTAAACTTAAAAAAAATATAATTTTTATTGTACTTGATTTTTATATTTGTTGTAGTAAAGTTTAGCGCAATTTCTGCTTTTTTTTAATATATTTTTTAAACTGTGTTATAGTTTATTAATTCTTTAAATACATTTATTATAAACAATAGTATAAGCAGTTTAAAGCTAAATATAACTTTGTTTAATAATTAGCTAAAGCTGTTTTGCTTTATGTTATTTATAGCGTGCTATAATAATATAATAATTTTTGTTTATAAAACGTTTAATATAAAGTAATAAAACTTGATTGCAATTTTAACGTTTTAATTTTTTTTTTTAATTAGCTATTTGTTTAAAAATAATATGCTGTTAAAAATTTAAAAGCTGTTTTTATTTTTATAAACAATGTTTTTTAGAATTTTAAAAAAAATTTGTTATTTTTATTTAATATAATTGCTTATAGCATTTTTTATTTTGCTATTATTAGCATTTTTGCTACTATGTTTGCTTAATGTTCTGCTTTATATTTAATATTTTTAAAAATTAGTAGTATTTTTTTGCTATATTTACAAATAATTGTTAACAAAGAATTATATTTGCTAAATTTTTTAAACTTTTATTATATATTTGCTGTATTAACTTTTAGCATTTTAATTATAAAATTTATTGTTATTACGCAGTATAAAGTTAGCTTAGTTATTATAAAACGTAACAATTTTACTGCTTTGTTTTTGTTTTATTTATTTTTAAAACACTTTAAACAATAATTAAAATACTTTTGTATTTTTTTTGCTAGGTTTTTAATAATAAATTTTTTAAGTTTGTTTATTATTTTTTTAAATTTAAAATAGTGCTTTTTATTATATGCTATATATAAAACTTTTAGTAAGCAAACTTTAAGTATTACAAGTTTTTTTTATGTTTTAGTTAGCGTATAATATAATAATTTATTTGCGTTTAATTTAAACTTAAATCTTTTTAGTTTTTGTAAAGCATTTATAATTTTTTTAAATATCTTTTTATTAACTTTTTTTTTAAAAATTTGTTTATTTTTACAATGTTTATTATATATGCAAAATTATTTGTTATGTTATTTAATACTAACTTTTTTTTGTTTTTTGTTTTTTTAATATTTTTTTTGTTTAATATTGTTAGTAATTATAATAAAGCGTTAAATACTAGGTTTACTTTGCTTAAAATATGTTTAACATTTAATTAATATTAGTTTAAATATATTAACGCTGTTATAAAACGTAAATTTATTTTTATAATATTTGCTGTTAATAGATTTTTTTAATTTATTATACTTTTTGTTGCTTTATAATTTGTTAAAACTATTACGTTTTGTATACAAAATTAAATTTAAAAACACAGTTGTTTGCATGTTTAAACAAAGCAAAATATTTTAAGCTTTGTTAACTAGTATTTTTTTTTTTTTTTTGTAAATTTTTTGCTAAAAAATTAAATAAGCTAAACTAGGTTAACAAATATTAAACTTTTGTTTTATTTATAATTTAAGTAAAAGATTATAACGCTGTATTTTTGTTTTGCTAATGCGTTTATTTTTAAAAATATTGTTTTTTTGTATTAAAGTTTTTTATAAAATTTAAAAGCTTTCCCTTTTACTATTTATTATATTAAACAGTTTTTTTAATGTTTATTTTTTTTTTTTGCAGCGTTTTTTGTTAATATTTTGTTTTTTATTTCTGCTCTTTTTAATATTGCTGTTTTTTAGTTTTATAGCAGTTAAGCTTTTTGTTAAAACTATAAAATGTATTTTTTTAGTTAACGTATAACACAAGCTACTAAAACATATAAGCTATTAGAACACTTTTTTAATTTTTATATATACATTTTTAAAATATTAATTATTTAACAACTAATAATGCTGCTATTATATAAAAAAAAAAATATAAAGTTTGTATTATAAGCTATATAACGCAACCTAAAATTATTTATTTAGCGTACTGCAACTATATATAATATTCTTTATATAACATTTTATATGCAACAGCAAAGTTGTTTAACAAAAGCAATTATATTAAGCGCTAAACAAAAATTAACAAAACTTAAAAAGCAAACTATTATATAATATATAATAAATTTAGTTTTGCAATTGTTTTTGTTTTAATTAAATAGTGTTAAAAATATAGCTAATTTTTTTTTGCATATATATAACGCAACTGCAGTTAGCATTAATTAAGCTTTAAACTTTATATAATAATAATTTATTTTTTATACGCGTTTTAATTAAAAAATTAATTATTAACAAGTTTTTTATAAAAATTTTAACGCATATTAAAAATAATTTAAGCTTGTATAACTTATAATAACAAAATTTAAAATTATTAAAAAAAATATTTATAACTTTAATAAAACTAGTTTTATAATAAGCAAAATATTGTTTAAAATAATTGTTACAACTTTTAATTAGCATAAATAATTAAAAGCTATATATTAAAGCAATTAAAAATAATTGTTTGTTATTTAAAATGTTAAATTATATAATTACATAGTTTTGCTATATATTATTTTAGCAAAAAAAAATTATTTTTTATTATAATATAAAAACAGCAAATTATTATTTAATTAAGTTATTATAATAATAAAAAATAGCTAAACAATAAATAAATAAAGTTTTAATTAAATTTAACATTTTAATAAATATATTGCGCGTTATATAAAAAGTATTTATTGCTTATTAATTTTTAATAGTTATAAAAGCTATTATTTTATTAAATTTAAATTATATGCTAAAAACTACAATATTATTATTTTTTGTATGCTTTTTTATTAATTATATTGTTTTTAGCTTTTTAATATTAATTGTTTTAGCTTATTAAAACGTATATATATAAAAAAAATTAATAAATTAGCATAAATATATATTATATATATTAAAAAAAAAGATTTTTTTGCAGCGTTTTATTAAGCATATAAAGCATTTATAATTAAATCAAACCTTTAAAAAAGTTTTTAAAACATTAAATTAGTTTTATATAATTTAAATTATATAATTTTATAGCTTAAAACAAAATTATTAACTAAAATATTGCTTAAATTATTATTATTAGCTAAAAAACATTTATTTTTTTAAAAATTATAAACTTTATATAATATTAAAAATATATAATTTTAAGCTAACTATATTAAAAAAAAAGTTATATAGTATTAAAATAGCTTATTAAAAACTATTTTAAAAACTATTAATTAAATTATAAAAAATATAATATTATTTGTATATAAAGTTTAATTATTAAAAAAAAAAAACGTAGCATTTTAAACAGCAAATTATAAACTTAGCTAACACTGTTATACAAAAAATAAACATATTTAAAATAAAAAGTTATTTATTATATAATAAAAACAAGATTTTAAAATTAAACAAGCTGTTAAAGCGCAGATTTTAAATAAAATATGTGCAAGTAGTTGTTATATAAAAGCTAATATAGCGCGCGTACAAAAATATAAAACATATAATAAGCTTAAGCATAATATACAAACTTGTTAAAATGCTATAAAAACATTTAGCAATAATATATTTAATTAAATTTAATTAATTTAATATATTATAATTAAATTATTTAATTTATATATATAAAAGTGCAAAAAAGTGTTTTAATAGCTTATATATTTTAGTAGCTTATGTTATACGTTATATAGTTATTTTTAAATACGTTTTAAATTTATTTAACGTTTTAAACATTTTTAGCTTTTAAATAGCTTTTATTTTGTTTTTTATTATATATGTTTTATAATTATTTATTTTTAAGCTTAACAAGTTAATTATTAAATATTTGCAAAAAGATTTTTTTAATAATAAAGCAAATCTAATATTTTTAAACTGTTTTAACACTTTTTTTAAATATGTTAAATAGTTAGTTTTTAAATTGCTAAAAATTATAATGTTGTTTATATAAGCGCAATAAAATCTTTTAAAATTGCTAAAATTTTTGTTTATAAAACGTTATTTATAAAATAAATTATTTTTAAAACTTATAAAGGCTACATTTAATACTTTAAGTTTTTTAAACAAAATTATTATTATTTTGTTTTTATGTTTTAAATAAACTAACAGCTAATAAAAAAATAATACTGCGTTTAAAACAGTTAAAACTTTTTTTTTTTATATATTTGCAATAATGTTTTTTTATATAAGCATTAAATAAATATTTAATATTATAATGTTGTTTAAAAATTAAAAGTTAACAACTATTTGTTTTTTTTTTTGTTTGTTAACTATTTTTTATATTATAAAAATTAAACATTTAAATAGTATAAGTTTAATTATTTATTTTAATTTTTTGTTTTTATATATTAAATTAAATATTTAATTAAATACTTTTTTGTTTTTAAGCTTTAGCTTATACGCTTTTGTTTAAACTGCTTAATTTTATTATTTTTATATTAAGTTTACTTTTATTTTTTTTTAACTTTAGCATTTTTATTATTAGCTTTAGCTTTTAAACGTTATATTTTTTTTAAAGTGTATATTTTAGCGTTAATAAACTTAAAGTTTTTTGTTAAAACGTGGACTTTGTTTTTAGTTGTTTTTAAAAAAATGTTTTTTAATTGTTTAAGTTTACTTTTTATATTATTTTTTTTTGCTTTTAATGTAGTAGTTTTTTGTTATTTGCTTATAAGCTTGTTTATTATTTTTTTTATTAATTTAAAGTTTTGTTTATGTTAAGCTTAATAGTTTTGTGTTTTAATTTAATTAATTTGCTTTTGTTTTTTAATGTTTAAGTTGTTAATATGTTTAACTTTTATGTTTTTTTTAAAACGTATTAGCTTGTTAAAATTATTATAATATAAAATTATTTTTGTTAATTGTTTGTTTAAAATAGTGTTTATTAGTTTGTTATTTTAAGCTATAAATACATATTGTTTAAAAAATTTATTTTTTGTTTATTTTGGCAAACTTGTATATTAAACTAGCATAATTGCTGTTTTGCTTAATTAAATATGCATATTTTAAGTTATAATAATTTTTTTGTAAATAAGGTTTAGTTATTTTTTAATTATAATTAATATTTTTATATGTTTTGCTGCTACTATTTTTAAACATTTGTTTAAAATTTAAATTATAACGCTATAAGCTTTTAGTTATAGCGTTTTAAAAAGCAATTTTAGCTTTAATTTGTTGTTAACTTAAGCTTTTATTATTATATTAATATTAATTTGCTTTTTATTTTTTGTAGTAGCTAAAATATTTATTATAAATTTTGCTTTTTTTTTTATATGCATTAAGCTATTTATTTTTTTTTACTGTTGTATTTTTAAATAGTTTAAACATTTTATATTTTTTATTAGTTAATTAAAACTATTAATAATTAATTATTATATTAAACGCTTTTGTATTAATATATATTATATTAAGCTATTAGCTTGCTAATTTTATTGCTATTTTTATATATATATATTTTAATGCTATAGCTTTTTAAATTATTTTTTTTAGCTTAAACTTAATTGTGCGTTGTTTATATAAAAAAAGCTTATTAAGTTATATTTTTACGTTTTATTTATTTAGCAAGTTTTTTATTTGTATAACGTGCTAAGCTTTGTTATTGTTTATGCTGTTATTTATATAATTTAATACGTTTAAAGGATTTAATTTTAGTTTATTTTTATTTAACTTTGTTTTAATAGTTATGCTAATAGTATTGTTAAACATATGTTTAAATATAATATAAAAATTTGCGTATATATAAATTATATATTTGTTATATAACAAAAATATTGTTTTATATTTTTTATAAATACTTTTTTTTTTAAACGTTATTTATTATAATATATTTTAATATAATTAAAACAAATAAAAGTAATACTGTTTATTATAGTTTAACTTTTTGTTTTTTAAAAAAACTTTTAGTATATAATAGCTTTTTTGCGCTAATTTTGCTTTTTTTAATTTTAATTTTATGTTGTTTATTGCTACATATTTTTTAGCTTTAAAAAATGCTTGTTTTTTGTTTTAGCGCATATAAATTTATTGTTGCTATTTATAGCAAAGTTTTTTTTATTTAAAACTTTTAAAATGTTTTTTAACTTTTATAGTTTTATTGTTGTTTTGTAAGTTATATTAGTATTAGTTTAATTTACGGTATTTTTTTTTACAATTTTTAAATTTTTAGCAACTAAATTTATTATAGTTATTATATGCTTGTTTCATTTTTTTAAAATATTTGTTATTTTGTATTTTTTTGTTTGTTATTTTTATATACTGCTATTTTTTATTGTTATTTTAGTTTGTTTTTGTTATATATATTTTTGTTATAGTATAATATGCTGTTAATATTAATAACATATATAATTTTTTTATTAATTTAAAACATAAGGTTGTTAAATATAAATTTGTTAAGTATAAAAATGCAAAGTAAAAAAGTGTAAAATATAACAATAAAGTTTATAAAACATACAAAATTTTTGTTATTATTTAATTAATTATTTGTTATTTTAAAGCTTTATATTTGTTGTTGCTTAAAATTAATTAGTTTTAGTAAACTTTTATTTTTTTTTTAAAATAAGCTAAAAAAAAATTTATTTTAAAAGCTGTTATTAGTTTTGCTATTAGTTGTTGTAAAAACAAAAATAACAAATTATATGCTTTTAATATTTATTAGTTAATAAACTTTTGTTTTATAGCTTTTATAAACTAAAAAATACTTGCTATTTAATTTTAAACTAATTTGCTAAATTTAATACAGTTTAAATTAAAACTTGCATATAAGCTTTTTAGTTGCTGCAATATGTTTGTTATATTAAGCTTAAATTGTTTTATAAGCTTTTGCAGCGCTTTATTTAAATTGTTAAGCAAAATCGTTTTTATATTTGCTAATAATTTTTTTGCTTATTATAATTAAGTAAATCTTTTTAATAATTGCAAAAAATTTTGTTATATAATTACTTTTTAAACAGCGTTAGCTACATGCTAATTAACGTTATTTATAAAAAAGTAAACGTTTTGTTAGTAAATATCTGCTTTTATTTATATATAATTGCCGCATTTAAAAAATTTTTCGATATAAAAATCGAAAAAGTTAACGTTAAATAGTTTTTAATTAAACAACTTATTTTAGCTAATTATATTTTTTATAACATTAATAAATTTGTTAAATTTTTTTATTAAGTTTTATATAGCTTTATTTTATAAAAAACTTGTTATATTGTTATTTTATGCTATATTTTTTATTTAAATGCTTATATTACAATATATATAATAATTAATTAATAATAACTTGTTATAAACTATAAAACAGTTTGTTTAAGTTAACTTGTTATATTTTAATATGTTAACTATTTGTGTTATTTTTTTAATAAATACGTATAAAACCGACTGCTTTATTAAACTTAAAAAATAAGCTAAATTGTTTTTATTAGTTTGTATGCTTATATAAGTTGCAATATACTAATAAAAAAAATATAAAATATTAGTTTATATTTTTTATGTTATTAAATGTAGCATTATAAAACGGTAATTTGTTTTTTGTTTTAATAATAAAATAATGTTTTAGCTTTAATTTCGTTTTTTATAAAGTAATACTTATAATTTAAATATTTGTTTAACAAATAATAGTTTTTATATATTTAAAGTGTTAAAATTAAGATTTTATAGTGCAGCTAATGTATTTAATAATAATATATATTTATTTTGTTTTAAAAAAAGTAATATTTTTTTAATTTTATTAAAAGTTTATTAAAATAACTATTTGTTAACTTTTTATTTTGTTAAATATAAAAAAATGCGGGTAAACGCTTATGTTATTTTTTTAAACTGCTTTTGTTTAAAACAAAAAAATTTTTTGCTATGCTTTTAAAAGTAAAAAAAATATATAAACTAATTTGCGTTTAAAAAATAACTAAGTTGTTTTAGTTTTAAACAAACTTTAAAACTTTAAAACACTGTTTAATTGTTTTTTTATTAATTTTTTTTATTAAAAACATTTGTTATAATTTGTTTATTAAACTAGCTAATTATTAAACTATATAACGTAAAAAACAAAACAATATAACGTATATAAAACTTTGTTATTTGTTGTTTTAAATGTTTAATATAACTTATAACGTTTAAATAAACTTTTAAAAACGTTATAGTTTGCACTATTATATAATATAATATTATTATTATTTGTTATAAGTTTTAAATAACAATTAATTTTAAAAACAAGCGTTTTATAAAAGTAGTTGCTTGTTTTTTAAATTGTTAAACAAAAGCAATACTTAACTAGTTAAGCAAAAAATAATCGATTAAAAAAAATTAACGTTTGTTTTGTTTATAAGCTAATATATTGTAGTTGTTTTAATAGTGTTGTTAATTATTTTTAGTATTTTAGTTATTATTAAAGTTAAAAGCTAGCGTTATAATAAAAAAATAGTTTTATAAAATGTATAAAATTTAAGCATATAATAAATAATTATAGTTTATAATAATTGTGTTAAAACAATTGTTTAGCTATTAAATTAGTAAGCTATAATATAAACTGAAAAAAAGATGTATTAGTTTTTTAAGCTATATTAAAAGCTATATGTAAAAAATAAACTTATATTTTATATGCGGCGTTATATATGCAAAATGCCACTTTCTGTATTTTATTAATTATTAAGTTGTACTGTTTTACATTTTTTATATTAATTAGCATATATAACTATTATAATTAAAAAAATAATATTTATTATAAACTTAGTTTTATTAAAGTTTTATATATTTTTATTTATAACGTTATATTAAAGTTTTATACGCGTAAAACGTTTAAATTACGCGTTTATTACTTTAAAATTTTTGTATAAAGCTTTTTAAAAGTTATATTTATATATATAACGCTGTTTAAACTTTAAATAGCAGTAGCATTATACAATTTTTTAAAAAAAATTAGCTATATTTTTAATATTATAAAAGCTAAAAGCATATTTTTAATTATTTAAGTTAATAATATATTTAAAAAGCATATTTTTTTTTATTTAAATTAAAAATATATAAATTAACATATGTTTTAACTTTAGCAGTTTGTTTGTTTATTTTATTACATAATGTTATATAAAAAATATTATAAATTTTGTAAGCATATTAAATTAAAATTTTTTTAAATAATTAAATAGCTTAAAAAGCTAAAACAATTTTGCTTTTTAATTTAATTTTAATATTAAGTTATTGAAAAATTATTATGTAATAAAATAGTAATATACGCGTTAAATAAAAAAGTAAGCAACTTGTTTAAATAAACAACTTGTTTATAAACTACTTTATACTTTTTAATTATTAAAACAAATATATAGCTAGCAAATTAAAAATATAATATATAAACATATTATTTATATTATTAAACTAACTTTTTTTTTGCTTTTTATATTGCTTTTTTAAAAGTTTTTACTTTTAAAAATATTTAAAACAGCTTTTAAAAAACTAGCTTTTTACTTTTAAAATTAAATGTTAAATTATACACTTAAATATTTTTTTAATTAGTTTTTAAACTATTTATGCTATAAAATTTAAAAATACTTAATAATTTAATTAAAACAATATTATAAACTAAATATATAAAAAATTAAATTTTTATTATTAAAATAGCTTATTGTTTTTAATTTATTATTTAATTAACTAGTTTATAAAAAAAGCTAAAAAATTAATATATTAAACTGTATTATTTTAAATAAGCGTTATAAAACTAAAAAAAATATGTGTTTGCTAAAAAAAGTTATTTACTTTATAAAAAAGCATAAAAGCTAATATAAAAAAAAAACAAACAAAAATTATATTGTTATTAAAAGTGCTTAAATAAAGCAATAACGCTATAAACAATATAATAATATTAATTATAATATATATACTTATAAAATTAATATAAATATATTTAAAAAAAATAGGTTTAAATAAATAAAATTAATTTTAAGCGTTATAATTAAATTATTATAATAATAATTATATTGGTTTAATTTAATGTAACGTTTGCTTGTTTATAATGTTTAATTATTAATTATATTAATATATTTTTTAATTAACTTAGCTACTTAATTAAATAAGCCACTTTTAAAACTTATAAAAAAATTGTTTTTTAATTTTTTAATAACTTTATAAATATAATAATATATTTTACAACCTAATTTTATATATAAACAAGTTTTGCACTTTAGCTTAGCGTACTTTATAAGCTAATTTATATATAAAAATACTTATTCCACTTTATTATAACTTTGCAAAAAAAGTTGTATAATAAAATAACTAGTACTATTAAATTTGTAATAAAATAACAAACCTAATAAAAAAAAATTTTTTTAATTATTTTATTTAAAGCATTATTAAAAGGCAATTAATACACGGGCATAAAAAATTAATATATAAATATAACTTTATATAAGCATAACTTTTTTTTGCTTTTTTATTAGCTTAAAAATTTAATACATTTAGCTTTATTTATTTTACTTGCTACTTTTAAAACAGCTAATTATATTTTAAATTTATTTTATTTATTAAAATATATATTTTAATATTTTTTATTATTTTTTTTTTTATTATAATAAATATTATAAAGCTATTACTTTTTTATAGCGTTTTGTTTTAAAAACTTAATATTATATTATTTTAAAAAATGCTGTTAAATTATACAACTTAAAACTATAATATAATAAATATTACTATTAAATAATTTTATTTTTAACTATAAGCTATAAGCTATAATTTTTATTAACTTTTTTACTTTTAAATATTAAGCTATATTTGTTATTTATTTGTTTAAACATTTATTGTTTTTTTAGTTTTAAACACTGTTAACTAATTATATATTTAATATTACTTTATATTATTTAACTTTTTTAAATTAACTTTAATTTTAGCTTTAGCTATTTTTAACTGGTTTTAATTTTTATGAAAACGGTTTTTTTTTAATTTGTTAACTTGTTTTTTAATAATATAATTATAATAAATTAATCTTATTTTTATACAATGTAAGCCTTTTATATAGGTTGGTCCACTTATAAGTAAAGGGTATTATATGGTCCGTATAACTAAAAGGGGGCAACACTTAATAAAAAGTATTACAAAAAAAATTGTATAAATAATAAGCGTTTGTTAAAAAATTAACTTTTTTATAATTAATTTTAAAAACTTAATTATAAGCTTAAATTAAACAGTAAAGTAAAAAAAAACTATTGCTAAATATAAAAAAAACTTTTTATGTTTTTATAATGTTTTTTTTTTTATAACGCATCTCCCACTTAAACGGGTTACCCCGAAATATATATAAAAAACGTTTGTGCGCTTTTAAATAAATCGACCAATTTTGATTGTACAAACTAATAATTAGTGTTTTTGGAATCTTTATTTAATAAGGAATTTAAAAGTATTTCTGTTTATTTTCTAGCTATTTTATTAAAGCGTATAGCTTTAAAAACAGAAAAGTGAGTCCGAATTTATACTTAACTCGCCAAATAAAATAGCTATAAAATTAAGAAAAATAGATTTGGATTTGTTATTTAATAAGGATTTCAAAAATACTAATTATTAGTCTGTACAATTAAAATTGGTCGATTTATTTAAAAGCGTACGGACGTTTTTTATATGTATTTCGGGGTAACCTGTTTAAGTGGGAGATGTGTTATATTTTTTAAATACTTTTAAATAAAAACTTATTTTAAGTACTTATTACATAACTTTTTACGCTTATAATTAGCTGTAGCTTGTTTTTTAGTTTAACTTTTTATTAAGTTTATAATTGCGCTAAATTTTTTTTAAGCCGTTTTTTTATTAGTTTGTAATACTATTTTTTTTTCTTTAAAACCATTGTTTTTAATAATAAATAATAAATGTTTATACTTTTTATATAAGTTTTTTTTTTTTGCTTTATTTTTTGTTATAGCTAACTGTATAAAAAAATGTTGCAAAAAACTACTGTTTAATAAAAAACTTATAAAACGCAATTTTTTTTTTGTTATTTTTTTTTATGCTTTAATTACTATATTTTTTTTATGCTTTTATTATTAACAACGTAAATTTAAATACTTTTTTATTAAATTTAAGTTAAGCTGTTATTTTGTTTATATTTGCAATACTTGCTTTTAATATAATATTAAAAGTTTATTAGCTAAACAGCTTAATAAAATTGTTATACAATATAAATTGTTAAAAAAAAACTAAATACTTTAAAAAAAGGTGCTAAATTAGTATTAGCTTATATATATTATTTTTATAAACAAAAAAAAATATAATGTAATAAAATATTAAAAGCTATAGCTTATAATATTATAAATTTAAAAAAGTTTAAGATTTTTAAAAAACGCAAGCGTAAAAAAAAAAGTTGTTAAGCTAATAAAACTTTTGTTTTTATAGCTGCTTTATTTATTTTTAACTAAAACGTTTTTAATTTTTTTTTGTTTAAAAAATTAACTTTGCTTTTTTAGTTTTAATTAATTAAAATAGCATTAATAAAACAATTTAACTATTTATATTATATAACATAAATATTTTTTAAATTTTTAAATGTTTTTTATATATAAATATTTTATTACATGTTTTTTTTAACGTAAGTTTAATATTTTTTTTAATAATAAAATATAAAAAATTAAATATATTTTTATTTTATAAAATAACTTTTTTAATTTTAAATAATTTAATTTGTTTAAAATTTAATTTATTGTTAAGCTTTTTAGTTTTAATATTTTTTTTAAAAAAATTTTTTTTTAAAATTAGTTTTAACAATTTTAATTTATTATAATATACTTTTATATATTGCTAAATAAATATTAAATTGTTTTTAAGTTTTTATTATATTTTAATAAGTTTTTTTGCTTAATTTTTTATTGTTAATACTTTTGCTTTTAAAATTTGTATTTAATTGTTTTTTAAGTTAAATTTATAGTTTGCTTTAAATAATAATATTTTTATGTTTTTATTGCTTAAGCTGTTATATATAAACTTTGTTGCTAACAATAATTTAATTTAATTATTTTATTATTTATTAAAATAATATTATAAATATTGTTTTAACGTTTAGTTTAACTTTTTAGTTTGTTTATTTGTTTATAAATAATAAGCTATAAATAATTAATGCTTAATTTTTAAAGCTTTTATTAATAATTACTAATATTTTAAAGCTATAATAATGATTTTATTTATAATAGCTTTTTTTAAAATGCTATATTTATTAAAAATATGTTAAAATATTATATATATAAGTTTTTTTGTTATATTTAATTTTTTATATAATATAATATGGTTTATAAACAAGTTGCTTACTTTTTTATTTAATATGTACACTATTATTTTGTTACGTAATAATTTTTTAACAACTTAATATTAAAATTAAATTAAAAAGCAAAAATTATTTTAGCTTTTTAAGCTATTTAATTATTTAAAAAAAATTTAGTTTAACGCGTTTGCAAAATTTATAATATTTTTTATATAACATTATATAATAAAATAAATAAATAAATTGTTAAAGCTAAAGCATGCGCTAATTTATATGTTTTTAATTTAGTTAAAAAATATACTTTTTAAATATATTATTAACTTAAATTACTAAAAATATGTTTTTAGCTTTTATAATATTAAAAATATAGCTGATTTTTTTTAAAAGTTGTATAACGCTATTGCTATTAGCAAGCTTTAAGCAAACAACTTTGTTAAACGCTATTTAAAGCTTAAATAGCGTTATACGCGTAAATATAACTTTTAAAAAGCTTTAACGCATCTCCCACTTGGATTGGCCACTTATTTTAGCAGTACTTTATAATAGGAAATAGCTTACAAGGGTACTTCCACCTACCTTTAAATAACTTTACCAATATAAGTTTTATAAACTAATAATTAGTTTATTTAGATTTCTTACTTTATAAGAAATTTAATAGTATTTCTTTTATTTTATAGCTATTTTATTTGTTAATATATTTAAGGTTTTTAAAAATACAGGGATTATTTTAGCGTGGTTTTTTATACAGCTATAAATAAAATAGCTATAAAATAAATAAAAATAGTATTGAATTCCTTATAAAATAAAGAATTTAAATATACCAATTATTAGTTTATAGGACTTATATTGGTAGAGTTATTTAAAAGCGCACGGACGTTTTTTATATGTATTTCGGGGTGGCTAATCCAATAGGGTGGCCAAAATCAAGTGGGAGATGCGTTAAATATATATTATGCATATTAAAAAAAAAGATTTTTTTATAACGTTTTATTAAATATATAAAGCATTTATAATTAAATTAAATATTTAAAAAAGTTTTTAAAGCACTAAATTAGTTTTATATAATTTAAATTATATAATTTTATAGCTTAAAACAAAATTATTAACTAAAATATTGCTTAAATTATTATTATTAGTTAAAAAACATTTATTTTTTTTAAAAATTAATGTATAATATGGGCATCTTGCGCATATAGGCATTTTGCGCACTTTTTTATACTTTTGTATATATATATATTTTTTTTTTAATATTTTAATAACTAATAATGGCATTATTGTACAAAAAAAATATATATATAGCTTGTATTATAAGCTATAAAACATAATAAAAAATTATTTTTTTAATGCGCTGCAAAAATTTATAATGTTTTTTGTATAACTTTTTATATATGCAGTGCTAAAATTTTTTTAAAACAAAAAACGCGTTTAAAAATGTATAAATTATTAAAATTCAAAAAGCAATTAATTATATAATATATATTTAACTTAAATATGTAAGCATTTTTGTTTAAATTATATAATGTTAAAAATATAGCGAACTAATTATTATGCGACCGCAATATGCTATTTATTAAAGTTAACTAAGTTTTAACTTTTATATAATAAAAACTTAAGCTTTATATATATTTTAATCGCTAAATTAATTATTAGTAAATTTTTTACAAAATTTTTAACATATATTAAACATAGTTTACTTTTATATAAAACATAATTATAATTAAAAGCATTTTAAAAGAAAATATTTACAATTTTAACAAAATAAGTTTTGTAATAAACAAAATGTTGTTTAAAATAGTTATAACTTTGTTTAAACGTTATAAACAACTAAAAATTATATAACAAAATAATTAAAAATAGTTAACTGTTATTTAAGGTGTTTTTTTATATAGCTATTTTATACTGCTTTATATTATTTTAGTTAAGCTTACCTACTTTTTTTTTTAATATAAAAATAATAGTTTATTACGTTTTTAAAAAATTATAATAATAAAAAACAATTAACATGTTTTATTATCAAGTAACAAATATTATTAAGTAACAAAAGTTTTAAGCACTATTTAGGTTGCAATATAAAAAAATTAACCATAACGCAATTAAATTATTTTAAATTAATCAGAATTTTTTTTATTAAATATATTTATATTTATTATACAAGTGTGCGCATTATAACTGGTATTGCTGCATATGTTATAATGGCGCGCGCGCATAAATGTTTTTATTTAACAACTACTATTTTTACCGTTTTTTTGATTTATTTAACTACTACTTTTTTTAAATCAAGTAAATATTTTTTTAGTTTATAATCGCTTATTTTTTGTTTTTTAACGTTTATTAAAAATGTAGTTAACTTTTTAAAACTTAGCTACTTTATTTAATATTAACGTTTGCTTATATAATAAATAATATATAGCTTTTAATAACAAGTTTATAGCATTAATAATTTTGTTTAGCAAGCTATTTTAATACTTAAAAATTTAGTTTTTTAAATAAACAAATTACAAAATAACTTTTTTAATAATAATAAAAATCTTTAAAACTTAAACAGTAAAAAATAACTTAAGCTTTAGCAACGGTATAAAAAAAATTAGCGCAACTTTAAGCTTTAAAATAACAATTTTTAAATTAAATAAAACAAAGCTAATAGCTTTAAACTTAAACGTAATATTTATAAGCGTTATTGCTTAAATATAAGCTTTAAAAAACGTAAATAAAAAGTTCTTTTTTAAAATATGCGTTATACTTGTTTATATAATATTATTAATTTTAATATTATACGTTTTTTTTAACAGGCTAAAATATGCTACGTTTAAAAACTAAAGTTTATAAAAAAAATGCGCAAGCATTATTTTAATAAAAATACTATTTTTTTGGCAATAGTTTTTAAATTTTTTTAAATAATAGCTTTTATAACTATTAAAAATAAAAAAACGTTTTATACTTGTTAAACATAGTTAAATATACTTATTAAAATGTTTAATTTATTTTAAATTAAAATTATTATTAATTTAGCTGTTATATAAAACTGCAATTTGCTATTTAAATAATAAAAAGCTATTACAATATTAAAAAGCAAAATAAGTTTTTTTTTTTAAAATAATAAAAAGCAGCACTAATTAACTTTATAAATTAATTAAACAAACAGCTATAAACTAATTCCGATTGCTTTGCTAAGCTTACTTAAGCTTATTTTGCTTTTTAATACTTGTTATAATTATATTAGTTATAATTATGCTTATTATAAACTTTATTTTATTAAAATTATATATATTTTTTTTTGCAATATTTTTATGCTTAATAATTTTTTTTATGCGTTTGTAATATGCGTTATATTCAGCAGAATTTTTACAAAAAATTTAGCTATAGTCGATTTAATAATTTAAACGCGTTTAAAAAGCTAATATACAGTTTATAAAACGCGTTATTTAACACTTTTTAACTAGTTAGCTATTCTACTTAATTAATAATTGGTTAGCTATATTTTAAACATAATATACTTAAAAAAAAAACGCTTTTAAATTTAAATAAATTATAAATTATATAATTGCTTGCTTTTTAAAGTTAATTAATTTTGATTTTATATTTTTATTGCTACGCTAAAATGTAATACTAACAATTTTGTAGCAAAAAATTTTATTAAAAACACTATACATTTTTATAAGCTTATAAATAAAGATATAAAAATTGCGTTTAAAAGCATAAGCAGCAGTTAATAACTTAGTTTTTTTTAACGCGTGCTTTATTATTGTAAATAAAAAAAATAAAGTTTAAATAATAAAAAGTTAGAAAATCTAAAACTTTTATTATTTAATAATATTTGTTACTTAATAATAAAACATATTAAATTATAAACAAAAAAAGTTTAAATTAAATTAAATATTTTAATAAATATATAGTTAATTATATAAAAAATGTTTTTTGCTTTTTAATTTTAAACAGCTATAAAAGCTACTATTTTATTAAATTTAAGTTGTACGCTAAATAATATAATATTATTATATTTTGTATATTTTTTTATTTGTTATATTAATTTTAGCTTTTTAATGTTAAATGTTTTAGTTTTTTAAAACGGTTATATAGTAAAAAAATTAATAAATTAGTTTAAATATATATTATTTATATTAAAAAAAAAGATTTTTTTAAATTATTTTGCTGCGTATATAATGTTTTAATAATTAAACAAAATATTTAAAAAAGCTTTAAAAAAGCTAGCTTTATTTTATATAATTTAATATATATTATTTTTTAACTTTTGCTAAAAATTTTAAAAGTTAAAAACATTATATAACGTAAAAAATGCTAAATTATAAACTAAATATATTAAAAACAAAGTTATATAATATTAAAATAGTTTTTTAATAACTGTTTTAAACGCAATTAATTTAATTATAAAAGAAATAAATATGTTAAAACATTAAGTTATATTATTGCAAACTAAAATAGCTAAACTTTAAAAAGTAAATTAAAAACTAAGCCAACGTTGCTATATAAAAAATAAATAAATTTAAACAAAAAAATTATTTATTATATAAAAAAAATAAAATTAGAAAATTTAAAAAGCTGTTAAAAAATAAATAAATAACAAAATATAGTTAAATAGTTATTATATAAAAAAAGTGCAGCATAAATATAGCGTTATAAAACATGCAGCAAACTAAAATATAATGTTTATATATGCTAAAATAAAACAAAAATATTTAGTAACAGCAATTTTAATTAATTTTAATTAATTTTTTTAGTTATAATTAAATTATTATAGTTTTATATATAAAAGCGCAAAAAAGTGTACAAAATGCTTGTGTATACAAAATGCCTGTATTATACATTATAAACTTTATATAATATTAAAAATATATAATTTTAAGCTAATTATATTAAAAAAAAAGTTATATAATATTAAAATAGCTTATTAAAAACTATTTTAAAAACTATTAACTAAGTTATAAAAAGTATAATATTATTTATATATAAGGTTTAATTATTAAAAAAAAAAACGTAGTATTTTAAATAGCAAATTGTAAACTTAGCTAACGCTGCTATATAAAAAATAAACGTATTTAAAATAAAAAATTATTTATTATATAATAAAAACAAAATTTTAAAATTAAACAAGCTATTAAAACGCAAATTTTAAATAAAATATATATAAATATTTGTTATATAAAAGTTAATATAGCGCGTATATAAAAACATAAAACATATAACGTGTTTTATTATTAAGTAACAAATATTATTAAATAACAAAAGTTTTAAGCACTATTTAAGTTGCAACATAAAAAAAACAACTATAACGCAATTAAATTATTTTAAATTAATCGGAATTTTTTTTATTAAACGTATTTACATTTATTATACAAGTGCGCGCATTATAACCGGTGTTGCTATATATGCTACAATAGCGCGCGCGCATAAATGCCTTTACCTAACAACCACTACTTTTACCGTTTTTTTAATTTATTTAACTACTACCCTTTTTAAAAACTTAAAAATCTGTTCTTTTAAATTAAATAAATATTTCTTCAGTTTATAATCGCTTATTTTTTGTTTTTCAGCGTTTATTAAAAATATAGTTAGCTTTTTAAAGCTTAGCTACCTTATTTAATATTAACGTTTGCTTATATAATAAATAATATATAGCTTTTAATAACAAGTTTATAACGTTAATAATTTTGTTTAGCAAACTATTTTAATGCTTAAAAATTCGGTTTTTTAAATAAATAAATTGCAAAATAGCTTTTTTAATAATAATAAAAGTTTTTAAAACCTAAATAATAAAAAATAACTTAAGCTTTAGCAACAGCATAAAAAAAATTAACACAACTTTAAGCTTTAAAATAACAACTTTTAAATTAAATAAAATAAAGCTAATAGCTTTAAACTTAAACATAATATTTATAAGCGTTATTATTTAAATATAAGCTTTAAAAAACATAAATAAAAAGTTTTTTTTTAAAATATGCGTTATATTTGTTTGTATAATATTGCTAATTTTAATATTATACGCTTTTTTTAACAAGCTAAAACATGCTACATTTAAAAGCTAAAGTTTATAAAAAAAATGTACAAGCATTATTTTAATAAAAATATTATTTTTTTAGCAATAGTTTTTAAATTTTTTTAAATAATAGCTTTTATAACTATTAAAAATAAAAAAACGTTTTATATTTATTAAACGCAGTTAAATATACTTATTAAAATGTTTAATTTATTTTAAACTAAAATTATTATTAATTTAGCTGTTATATAAAACCGCAATTTACTATTTAAGTAATAAAAAACTATTGCAATACTAAAAAACAAAGTAAATTTTTTTTTTTAAAATAATAAAAAGCAGCACCAACTAACCTTATAAATTAATCAAACAAACAGCTATAAACTAATTTTAATTGCTTTATTAAGCTTGCTTAAACTTATTTTGCTTTTTAATATTTGTTATAACTATATTAGTTATAATTATGCTTATTATAAACTTTGTTTTATTAAAATTATATATATTTTTTTTTGTAATACTTTTACGCTTAATAGTTTTTTTTACGCGTTTATAATACGCGTTATATTTAGCAAAATTTTTGCAAAAAACTTAGCTATAATTAATTCAACAGTTTAAATATGTTTAAAAAGCTAATATATAGTTTATAAAGCGCGTCGTTTAGCACTTTTTAACTAGTTAATTATTTTGCTTAACTAATAATCGGTTAGCTATATTTTAAATATAACACACTTAAAAAAAAAACGCTTTCAAATTTAAATAAATTATAAACTATATAATTGCTTGCTTTTTAAAGTCGGTTAATTTCGACTTTATATTTTTGCTGCCGCGCCAAAGCGTAATACTAACAATTTTGCAGCAAAAAGTTTTATTAAAAACGTTATACATTTTTACAAGCTTATAAATAAAAATATAAAAGTTGTATTTAAAAGCGCAAACAACAATTAATAACCTAGTTTTTTTTAACGCGTGCTCTATTGTTATAAATAAAAAAAATAAAGTTTAAATAATAAAAGGTTAAAAAATTTAAAACTTTTGTTACTTAATAATATTTGTTACTTAATAATAAAACATGTTAGCAAGCTTAAGCATAATATACAAACTTATTAAAATGCTATAAAAACATTTAGCAATAATATATTTAATTAAATTTAATTAATTTAATTTATTATAATTAAATTATTTAACTTATATATATAAAAGTGCAAAAAAGTGTTTTAATAGCTTATATTATATGTTATTATAAAAAAAAAAAAGCAAACTAATTAATTAAGCAATAAACTTAACTATTTAATAACTTAACATTTATATTATATTATTAACGTTTTATTATAAAACTTAAACATTTTTAAATTTAAAATGCTTAATTTATAATAAAAAAGCTAATAATTTTATGCTAACTAATTATACAAATATTTTAACAACTTATTTTTAAAACAAAACTATAAGCGTTTAAAAAACAAAGTTGTTAACAAATTTAGCAAAAAAAAATAAAAAGTTAAAAAAGTTTTATTATTAAAACTTTGTTATAAAAAACTATTTTATAAAATTTAATTAAAAAAATAAAAATTTAATAATAACTAGTATTTTATATAAAACTTTAAAAACGTATTAAAAAAGCTATAAAAATATTATTAAAACAACTTTAAAAAAGTAAGCTTGTTAATAAAGCTAAAAAAAATAGCTGCAAATAGTATAAAAAACCTAGTTTAATTTTCTATATTTAAATAATAATAATATAATAACAACAAAAAAATAAAAAATGTATACGCAATTTAAAAAATAAAAAAAACTTATTTAAGCATAATATTTATATTAATTTAAAAAACGCTTAATAAAATTAATTGTTAGCGCAATAATATAATTATAATAAAAATTAAAAACTTTTGTTTACAAATATAATTATTAGCATACATTAAAAATATTTTTTTGCTGCTTAAAAATATTAATAATTGTAAAATTTATAATTTAATTTGTTATAACTTTAATTGTAATACTAAGCACTTTTATAAAACTAAGATTAACTATAGTTAAAGCTTTAAAACAAGTTTTTTTTTACAAAAAAAAAATTATAACAGCTTATTAACTTAATAAACATTTTTTTATAGCTATTATAATTGCTTAATAATTTATAAGTTTTATAAACCTATTATATATAACTTATATTTTTTTATTTTATTTAACATATTTTTTTTTTCTTTTTTTTTTTTTTTATGCTATATATTATTTTCTAATGTAAAATAAAGTTAGTTAATTAACTATACTGCTATTATTATAGCTATTACATATAACTATAAAAGTTAAATAATATTAAAAAAAAAATTAATAACTTATTTTTTTTTTTAGTTAAATTTATAATAAAAAAGGTTTAAAGCTTATTAAAATTATATTAATGAAATTATAGCTTTATTGTTATTTTTATATGTAAACAAATTTTGTATAAAAATTTCTTTATAGCATAAGTGTTAAAAAACCAGGCAACTTGCTTATAAACTACATTATTATATATTAATAATTTGTTTATTAAACTATTAATTTATTAATTTAAACAAATTAATTCCTGTTTATAATTAATTTAAAGCAATATATACTACTTTTTAAATTAATTTTATAAGTTTTATTATTTTGCTTTATATTTACATAATATTATATAGCATTAAATAAGTTAACTATTTAAAATATAATAATTAAGCTTATATTTATAAGTATAAAATATTATATAACGTATTATATAAGTAAACGGTTTGTACAAATTAAACAGTTTGGTCTTTATACTTTTATACGCATTATTTTTTATTATTATTTTTATTACTATTAATAATGGCGCGTACTATAAAAAAAGCAGACTTGTAGCTTGTATTATAAACTTTTTAAAATAACTTAAAATTATTTTTTACTTTTGCAGCAAAAATTTATAGCGCTTTTTATACAACGTTAAGCTGTTAATAATATAGTTATAAGCTAAAACAAAATTTATTTTTTTTTATACAAAAATTAATTAACTTTAAAAAAATATTATTATATAATATATAATTAATTTAAATTTACAATTGTTTCTTTTTTAATTAAACAGTATTAAAAATATAGCTAATTAATTGCTATATATATATAAAGCGCTTAAAGTTAACGTTAACTAAGCTTTAAACTTTGTATAATAATAATTAAGCTTTTAAACATGTTTTAATTAAAAAATTAATTATTAACAAGTTTTTTATAAAAATTTTAACGCGTATTAAAAATAGTTTAGCATTATATAAAATATAAAACAAAAATATAATATAATAAAAAAAAATATTTATAATTTTAACAAAACTAGCTTTATTATAAGCAAACTATTGTTTAAAATAGTTGTTATAACGTTTAACTAACGCAAAAAACTAAAATTTAGCTAATAAAACAATTATAATTAGTTAAATATATTTTAAAATATTAATTTGTATAAATATGCGGTTTTATTATATATTATTTTAGTAAACAAAACTTATTTGTTATTTTAATATATAAACAGCTAATTATTTAGCAATTAAAAAATTATAATTATTAAAAACAGCTAAATAATAAACAAACAAAGTTTAAATTAAATTAAACATTTTAATAAATATATAGCTAGTTATATAATAAGTAATTATTGCTTATTAATTTTTAATAGCTATAAAAGCTATTATTTTACAAAATTTAAGCTATATTGCAAAAACTACAACATTATTACATTTTGTATGCTTGTTTATTTGTTATATTAGCTTTAGCTTGTTAAAACATACGTATAACAAAAAAATTACTAATTTAATTTAAGCTTATATTACTTATATTATAAAAAAAGATTTTTTTGCTGCGTTTTATAAAGCGTATAAAGCTTTTATAACTAAATTAAATATTTAAGCAAGCTTTAAAAAAATTAAATTTGTTTTATACAATTTAAATTATATAATTTTGTAGCTAAAAATTAAATTGTTAACTAAAACATTTTTGTAGTTGTTAAACAAGTTTTTATTTATTTAGCATTTAAAAACCTTTTAAAACGTAATAAAAACATAATTGCAAGCTTAATATATAAAAAGAAAAGTTATATAATATTAAAAAAGCTTGCTAACTAATATTTTGTTTGTAATTAATTAAATTATAAAAAGTATAACGCTGCTTATATATTAAGCTATATTATAAAAAAAAAAATTGCAATATTATAAAAAACAAATAAAATGTTTAGCTAATATTGTTATACAAAAAAAAAATGTATATAAAAAAACAAATTATTTATTATATAAAAAAAACAAAATTTTAAAACTAAATAAGCTATTAAAAACTAAATAATAATAAAAATGTAAGCAAATAATTATTATATAAAAAAAAAAGCAGCGCGCTAATAGCGTTATAAAATATGTGGCAAGCTTAAATATAATATACACACTTGTTAAAACAATATAAAATTATTTAATAAAAATAATTCTAATTAGTTTTAATTGATTTTTTATGTTGTAATTAAATTATTTAAGTTGTACATATAAAAGTGTAAAAATTGGACTGTTTAACTTATATAAACCGTTTACTTGTGTAGCACGTAAGTTTATATAACTAAAAAAAAAAAAGTAATACTTAGTAAAAAGTAATACAAAAAGTATTAACGCATCCTTTAATTAACTTAGCTACCTAATTAAATAGGCCACCCTTAAAACGCATATAAAAATTGTTTATGCTTTATTATGTAATACTTTAATAACTTTACTAATTTAAATCGTATAATAAAATAAAATACACTGTTAAATTTATACCTAAATAAAAAATTTAGTAGTATTTTTGTTTATTTTATAACTAATTTATTAAGCAAGTTATTAAGTAATACGTTAAAATAAGCGTTAAAATAATTTTTGTTTAACGTATTACTTAATAGCTCGCTTAATAATTTAGCTATAAAATAAACAAAAATATTAATAGATTTTTTTGTTATAATTTAGGTGCATTATTAACTAAACCATTAATTAAAGTATGTTTTTTTTAATTTTGTTAGCTTATATTACTATAATTTATCTATGTATGCTTTATACATTATTTTTTGTTTTTACAAGCTTTAGTTTTATATAAAATATATATATATTATATTTAATTTTAAAAAACTTTTTAAACGTAACAATTTTAAAGCTTTTATTTAAAAGTTATTTATAATATATAATTATTATAACTTTAAAACAACTAGCTTGCTTTATTTTTTTTTAAAACTTTTATATATAAATTATTTATAAAATAATAATAAAAGCGAAAAGCTTTTAAATTTTTTTAATACTAATATAATAAAACTAAAAAAAGCTTTTACTTAACTATTTTAATAGCAAAATGTTTAATTAACTGTTAAGCTTAACAAACTAAAAAAATAATTAAAACAAAAAAAGCAGTTTATATTAAATTTATATAAACTACGTTTTAAAAAAGCATATAAAACAATTATAAAAAAAAAAAAAAAAAAAAGTTTTAAAAATTTAAAAATTAAAAAACTTTAATAATTTAAACACTTTTTATTAAACTTTTTATTATATTACTTTTTTAATTAACAGCTTAACTTTAGCTATTATATTAAAAATAACTTTTTTAATTTAAAGCTATTTATATTATTATTTTTAATATTATTTTTATTTTTTAGTTAAAAAAAGCATTTTTAAAACTAAACTAAACATAAATATTATTTACAATATTATTAAAACAAGCATAATAATAAGTTTAACAATAATATAAATTTAAACAAGCAATTTAAGTTTAAATACTTTTTATTTAAAATAAATTTTATTTATAACAAATAAGTTAAATAAATTTAAAAGCTAAACTTTATGTTTATTAGTTTAACATATAAATTTTAACGTTATTTTAAATGCATTTTATATATATATAGCAAAATAAACTAAGCTTATAAAAACTAATATTAATATAAACATAATTAAAATGTATTTTTTATATAAACTAAAACTTTTATTTATTAGTTAGCTTTTTTAAAAGCTAATATTAGCAGCAAATTAAAAACAGCTAAGCAGCTACTTAATTAAAATTTTAAAACTTTTAACTATTATTTTATTTAAATTAAAAACTAAAAAAGCAAGCAAACTAATTTTAAAAAAACTATACTATACTATTAAAAACTTTGTATTACATTTTAAAAGATATTTAGTTATTTTAACTTGTTATTTACTAAAAAAATTTTAAGCAGTTTAAATTTTAAACTAATTTTAAAATAAACAAAAGTTTTTAATAATATTAATATTTAAATAAAAAAAATTGTTATTGTTAAAGCTAAAAACATGTTAATATAACTAAAAAACATAATAGTTATTATATTAATAATAATTAAAAAAGTTTTAATTAAAACAGCATTAATAATAAATATAAGCATTATATTACAAAAAAATGTTTATTAAATAACAACAGCTTTTATTTTTTAGTAAAACGCGCTTATAATAATAACAACTTATATAAAAACTATAAAATGCTTTAATTATAATTAAATAAAGCATATAAGTTATAACTGTTTACAACTTTAAAAAGCTAAAAAGCAAAAAATTTAAAAAATTTAAACTATTTATAACTTTAATAAATATTGCTTTAAAAACAATAATAATGCTAATTATATTTAATTTAAATTTAATTAATAGCTTTATATTTTAATTTTATAACGTTTTTACACTTTTTATAATATTTATATTATATTTTTTAAAAAACTTTTTATTTAAACTTATATTAATTTAAATTTTTATACTAAATATAATTATATTAATTATATTTTTGCTTTTTATTATAAATTAAAAAAACTTTTTTTTTGTATTTATTTTTTATAACATGCTATTAATAGCATTTTTTTATTTATAACGCTTATTAAGTTTTTTATAAATTAATTAATAACTATAAAATTATTTAAAAATTTTGCTACGCTTATATTATTATTAATAAAAATCATAAATTTAAATGCAGTTTTGTTTTATTATTTTAATTAATAATATTTTAAATTAATAATAGCTTTTTAATTTATAAAAGTTTATTATAATTAAAAGTTTTGTTAAATAATTATTTAATTGCTTAAACTTATATAGCTTAAAAAATAAAGTTATTTTTAACTTAGTTAAAACTTAAAAAAGGTTTAGCTAAATTTTATAACTTAGCTAATTTTTTTAATAATAATAAAACTAGTTTACTTTTTTATTTTAAACATAATAATTTTATAATAAACTTGTAAAATAATATTATAGTTTTTTTTTATTTTATATATTTTTTAGCATAAAACAAGCTAAAAGCTTTATAAACTTAGCTTAATAAAATATTAAAAAATAAAAAAATATATAAATTTAAAAGCTTTATTAACACTTTAATTTTTTTAATATTTAAAAAAAATAAAAGCTTATACTTATATATTAATTATAAAAAATTTAATAAAGTTATAATAAAAAATTGCTTTACTTTTTTATTTATTTTAAAACTGCTAAATAAACTGTTTTATATTAAAGTTTTTATTAAAATTAATTTTAAAAACGTTTATTATTATATACAAGTTAAAAAAAAAATAAATAAAAAATATTTAATAAACAAAAAGTTTTATATAAAACATATATAAAACATTATTTAAAAACTATAAAAAGCAAAATTATATGCTAACGTTACTTATAAGTTAATAACGCACCATAAGTTAATAACGCACTTTTTAGCACTTTTTATACGCTAACTTAAATAACTTAACCACAATATATACAAATTAATTAAATTAATTATAATCTTTTTTATTAAATGTTTTTATTTTTATTTAATAAGTTTGCGCATTATGTTTAAGCTTATTATAAATGTTATAATATTATTAACTTGTTTATACTTTTTTTGTTAAACAACTATTTTTAGCTTTATTATTTAATTTAATTATTTTATTGTTTTTAAATTTTTATAAAACTTAGGTGTTAACTATAATAAAAGGTTTTTTATTTTGTAATTGTTTGTTTTTAATTTTGTAACGCTTGCTTAAAATATAGTTAGTTTTGCAAAGCTTTTCGTTTTTTTGCTGCAAAAAGGCATTTTTATATATTAATTTCTGCATAATTTTTACAATTAAATTAATAAAATTTAAAATTTTAGTTAGCAAGCTTAAAAAATGATTTTTAATTTTAGTTTTAATAAAAGTTAATTACTATTTAGTTTTTAATATAATAATAAGCGTTTTTAAAATTTAAAATTAAAATAATAGTTTAAGGTTTAAAAAAGATGTTTTATTTATTTTTTGAATATTTAATGCAAATATAACTTTATTTGCATTTAAAAGCATAATTTTAGCTGCTTTAAAATTTAATTAAATATTTTGTTTAATAAATATATATATAAATGTATGCGCAAAGCTTGCAAAAAAGTTTTGCTTTTTAATATAAGTTTAATAGTGTTATATTAAACCTTTAATATGTTTATTATAATGCTGTTTTAAAATATTAAAAAAAATTAAATTAAAAAGCTAAAGCTTATATAACAAATAAGCAAGCATATAAAACGTAATAATGTTGTTAAACTAATAATATTTTTTAAATTGCATTAAATAATAGCTTTTATAACTATTTAAAATTAAAAAGCGATAATTATTTTTAAATTAGCTTTAAATATAATTATTAAAATGTTTTGCTTAACTAACGCTTATGTTATTATTAGTTTAGCTATTATTTAAAAAGTTTACAACTTAATTTAGTAGTAAAATAATATTGCAATATTAAAACGCAAAATAAACTTTGCTTAAAAAAATAATATATAGCAGCACTGTTTAACTTTAAAAATTAATAGTTTAGTTTATAATAACTTATTTTTTACTTTTAAGCTTAGCTTATTAAAAGCGTTTACGTTTTTTAAAGCTTATAATAACTATTTTAATAGTTATTTTGTTTATTAAAAACTTTGTTTTATTAAAGTTATAAATATTTTTAACTTGTATACTATATTTGTTAATTATACGTTTTATAAAGCCAAACTATTTATAATAATTTGCAAAATTTTTGTTAAAAGCTTGCTAATAATTAATTTAGTAGTTATAACGCGTTTAAAAGTTAAATTGTTATTATATAAAGTTTAAAGCTTAGTTAACGCTAATTTTTAACGCGTTATGTTTGCATTAAAAAATATTAGCTATTTTTTAAATATAATAAAGCTAAAGCAAAAACGCTTGCATATTTAGCTTAAAAATATGTTTAATAATAATTTTTTTTTTAAACATTATTAAATTTTGCTTTATAACGTTTATAACGTAGTAAAATATATTGTTATTAATTTTTTGTTTTAATATACGGTTAAAAACGTTATAAATATAAACAAGCTTGCAAAAAAAAAGTTTAAAATTATATTTTTTAGCTTAAATCGCTAGCTGCAAATTAGCTTTTTTAGATTTTTAAACTATTATATTGTTATAAAATAATATATAAATAAAATAAAAAAATAAAAGGTTAATAAAAAGTGTGTTACTAACTTGTAGTATGTTATTAACTTATAAATAACATTAAACTTTTTAAAATATATTATTTTTAATAAAAAAGTTAAAATAAACTTTAGTTATATTAACATTATTTAAAATTAGCTACTTTTTTATTTTTATTATAAGCTATAACAATTTTTAAAGTTTGATAACTTTTATTACTGCTTTATTAACTAAATATTTAAAACAAAGCATAATTAAAACAAAAAAAAGTTAAATCTTATTAAATAATTTAGTATATACAGCTTTTAATAAGCTAAAAAACTTATTTAAAAAAGTTATTTTTTTTATATATTTCGATTTTAAAAAGCAAATATTAATAAAAACCGATTTTTTTAAAATAATATTAACAAAAACATTATTATAAAAAAATAATTAAAAATAATAATAACTTATTTTATTTTACTTTTATATATTTAATAATATAAAAATAAAATATAATATTTTAAATATTAATAATATTATTTATAAAAAAGTAAATTATTTGTTAAAGTTTTAATTAATTATATTAATTTGCAAACTTTTATAAAAACGTTTAAATTAAATAGCAAACAAGCTTGCTAATATATATATTTAACTTTTTTTAACTTTATTATTAAATATAAAAAAAACAAACAAAATAAAGTTAATATATTTTTATGCTGCTTTATTTATATAGTTTATAAAGCTTAAAATATTAATTTATTTTTTTTATTAAAACAAAAAATTAAAATAGCTAATACTAAAATGAAAAATTATATTTTTAAAACTTTTGCAAAAAAAATCTTTGTTATTAAATTAGCTGCAAAATATATTATTTTTATATAAACAGTTATGTATTATTATATACATATAACTGCAAATAATAAAAACTTTTAAAACTTAATTTTTTAAATATTATTAATTATATAAACAACTTTAAAATAAATAGCTTATAAAGCTTTAATAATTTATTAAAAAAATTTTATTGCAATATAAAAGCAAAGCTTATATTTTTTTTAAAAAATTAATTTATATTATAAAAATTTTATAATTAAACATTTTAGTTAAAATTATATATTAAAACTATTATAACAAAAATTTTATTAGCAAACTATAAAAGCAAATGTTTATAACTATATAATTAAATATATTATTTATTTTAAATTTAAAATAAAATATTATTAAAAATATAATGCTTTAAATATTTTTTTAATATTTATTAGCTTTATAAAAAAATTTTTTATAAACTTTATTACTAAATTATTGTTAACATAATATTTATAATAATTAATTAATTTATTAAACTTATATATTTATTTTTTATTAACATTATTATTATTATTATTATTTAGTTAACAGTTTTATTTTATAAAAAAATAAAATGTTATTTTAAAGCTTTTATAAATATAGTTTTTAATAAAGATTTTGTTTTTATTAGTTAGTTTTAATTAAATTTATACTATTATTTTAAAATTATAAAAAGCTATTTTTAATGCTTTATTAATAATAAATAAACTAATTAGCTTTAGTTATTATTATAAGCTTTTTTTATAATAAATATAGTTATTAATAACATTATTAAAAAATTATTTTTTAAAACATTATATAAATATATTTTAAAATTTAAACTTTTTGTTAAAAATTATTTTATTTTAAAAAAAGTATTATTAATATAAAATTAGCTATATAAATTAAAAACTATTTGTAATAAATTAATAATATAATATAATTAAAAAATATATAAAAAATTATAACGTTAAATATATTTTTAAAAGTTTTTATATTAAAAAATTAATAACTTTATTAACTTAAAACTTTAAATTTTAAAATTATAAGTTAGCTTTTAAGTTTATTAAACTTTTTAAATTTTTAAAAATAAATAAATTATAAACGTATTATTTAACATTTTTATAGCAATACAATTAAATTTATAATATATTTTTTATATAGTTATTAAAACTTTAAACATTTTATTTATGCTTGTATTAAAAAATATTAAAAACAAATAAAAAATAAAAAATATAATAAAAAATATAATATATTAAAATAAACTATATTATAAAATTAAATAAAAAAACTAGCTAAATAAATATAATTAATAAATATTAGTTATTAATATTATTATTTTTATATTTATTAAAAAATTTAAAAAACAACAAAATTATAAAAAAAAATAATAAAAATTAAAGCTATTTAAGCTAGCATTTTTAACACAAAAAATATGTTTTTTTTATGCTTTTATTGTTAATAACATAAATTTAAATTAAGCTGTTGTTTTATTTATATTTGTAATACTTATTTTTAATATAACGCTAAAAGTTTATTAGTTAAACAATTTAACAAAATTGCAGCGTAATACAAATTATTAAAAAAAAAACTAAATACTTTTAAAAAAGCTGCTAAATTAGCGCTTGCTTATATATATTATTTTTATAAACAAAAAAAAATATAATATAATAAAATAATAAAAGCTATAGCTTATAATATTGTTAATTTAAAAAAGTTTAAGTTTTTTAAAAAGCGTAAACATAAAAAAAAAAGTTGTTAAGCTAATAAAACTTTTACTTTTATAGCTGCTTTATTTATTTATAATTAAAACGTTTTTAACTTTTTTTTTTGTTTAAAAAATTAATTTTGCTTTTTTAGCTTTAGTTAATTAAAATGCTATTAATAAAACAATATAACCGCTTATTTTATATATAAATATTTTTTTTAATGTAAGTTTAATACTTTTTTTATTTTATACTTTATTTAATTTTTTTTTATTTTAATAAATGTTTTTAACATAACGTTATTTAATGTTTTTTTTAATAATAAAATATAAAAAATTAAATATATTTTTATTTTAAAAAGTAATAATAATTAATAATTAGTTTTTAAAATAATTTTTTAATTTTAAATAATTTAATTTGTTTAAAATTTAGTTTGTTATTAAGTTGCTTAATTTTAATATTTTTTTTTAAAAATTTTATTTTATTTTATTTTTTTAAAGTTAGCTTTAACAACTTTAATTTATTATAATATTCTTTTATATATTCTTAAATAAATATTAAATTATTTTTAAATCTTTATTATATTTTAATAAGTTTGTTTGTTTAATTTTTTGCTATTAATACTACTGCTTTTAAAATTTGTATTTAATTGTTTTTTAAATTAAACTTATAGTTTGCTTTAAATAATAATATTTTTATATTTTTATTGCTTAAACTGTTATATATAAACTTTGTTATAAATAACAATTTAACTTAATTATTTTATTATTTATTAAAATAATATTGCAAATATTGTTTTAACGTTTAATTTAATTTTTAGTTTATTTATTTGTTTATAAATAATAAGCTATAAATAGTTAATACTTAATTTTTAAAGCTTTTATTAATAATTGCTAATATTTAAAAGCTATAGTAATGCTTTTAATTATAATAGCTTTTTTTAAAATGCTATATTTATTAAAAACATATTATAATATTATATATGTAAGCTTTTTTGCTATATTTAATTTTTTATATAGTATAAAATGTTTATATTTTATAAATTTGTTTATAATAATTAAAATTAAGTTATATTTAACTTTTATTATTAGTTTTTTTAATTTTAATAGTTTAATAATAAAATTAAATAATATAACTTTTTATATTTTATTTAATAATTTAATAAGCTATAATAGTTTATAAAGCTTATATTTTGTTATTTTTGCCTTTTTATAAAAGTTATATTTTTTGCATACTATTTTAAATATTTAATTTTAGTTTTATATTATAAAGTTATGTTTAAATTTTTTATAAGTTTTATAAAATCTTTAATATTTATATTATAATGTTTTATAAAAATGCTAAACAAATTTTTTTTATAAATTATTAAATATTTTTATTTTTGTTTTATATTTAAGTTATTTATTTTTATTAATTAAGCTTAATATAATATTTAATGTTAAATGTAATGCTGTTTTTTTAATTTGTTTTGTTTATTAATTATTAAGCAACTGCTTTATATATGCTAATGTTAAAACAAAAGTTTTTTTTAATTTTTTTTAGTTAATTTGTTTTATGTTTGTTTTTTCGGCTTAAAATGTTTGCTTTTAATTTTTTTTTGCTTTTAATATAAATAATTTTAAAATTAAATTATAATAAAAATTCTGCTTATTTAACTTGTTATTTATTTAAAATTTTAGTTGTTATAAACAAAGTTAAGTTTTTATAATTTAAATAAACTTTAATTAATATTAAAGTTTTATTTAAATAATATTTTTATTTTTTAAATGCTTAAACTATAACTATAAACTTTTTGTTTAATATTAAATAATTTATTGCTAGTTTTAAAAAAAATTTTAAAAAAAATACTATTAAGTATAGCTTTTTATTTTTATTTTATTGTTTTAATTATTTATTTATTGTTATATTATATGCGTTAACTTTAACTTTAAATTCTTTATTTAAATTTAATAATTATATTATTAGTTTTATAAAAATTGTTTTTTTAATTTGTTTAAACGCTTTTTACTTTTTTATTTTTTATTTAAATATTACGTTTTTTTTTATAAAATTTATAAATAATACTATATATTTTTTAAATTTTGCAACTAAAAATTATATATAATTAATAAATCTTATAAATAACTTTATATTTTTAATGCTGTTTAATATAAGCTATTTTTTTACTGCTTTAATTTTAAATTTTTAAATTTTTATTTTGCTTAAAGTTATTATAAATTTAAAAAGTTTATTTTTTGCATATAAAACTTGTTTTTATTTAAATAAACTTTTAATTTAGCATTTTATAATGCTTTAAATACTTTTTTTATATGTTTTTTATATTTTTTTAAAGTTTTTAAATAATTTTATAATATATTTATAATTATTTTTTAAAAACTTGCTAATACATTAGTAAGCTTAAATAATATTACTTAATATTTATATAGCTTATAAAATATTTTAAATACTGTTTTTTATTTGTTTTTTATTATTATTTGTATTTAATAATAAACGTTTAACAAATTTAACGCTATAAACTATTTTGTTTTATAAAATTAATTTTTTAAATTGTTAATTTATAATAATAGTTCTGCAAATTTTTACATTATAAAGTTTTTATAACAGTAATTAACTATTAATTTTTATTTTTATTTTTTATTTTTTTTTGTTTTTTTTAATACTTATAAAATCGAATATTCTGCTAATAATTATAATAGTTAAATAAATCTTTTTTTTAAATTATTTAATATATTAAGAAATGTTTTAAATATTATTTTTTTTTTAAAAGTATATGATAATTTTATTTATTATGCTTTAATAATTTTGTTTTTTCGTTTTGTTTTTTAAACAAATTAGCAAACTTTATATATTTATTTAATATAATATTTTTTTGTTTTATTTTTAGTTTTTTAACTATTAAACATATTGTTATGCTTTTTTTAAACTTGTTTAACATTTTTTTTAGCTTATTAAAAACTAAGTTTTTTTTAGCGTATTTTATTAAAGCTAGCTAATGCTTTAATTTATTTTAAAATTGTATTAAAACTATATATATTAATAATATTAAGCATAAACTTTTTTTTATAACTATAAACGTTAAAAAAAAGTTTTGCAGTTTTTTGTTTAATTATGTTATTGTTATAATAAATAAAAGTTATTTTTAAGCTTTATTAATATTTTTGTTTTTTAAACAAATTATAAAGAAATAAAACCTTTATTTGCTTTTTTTAATAATTTATATAATATAAATAGCTAGGGGCTTTGCTTTGCAAAGCCCTTTAGCTACAATTAATACAGCCATAAGTGGCTCGGATAAATGGCCGACTGGCTATAGTTAATAGCGAAGCTATTAACTATGCTAGTCTACTATTTTATTCTTATTACCTATTTTACTTAATACTACATTACCCTTAGTAAACTTTACTAAATTGGTGCGGTGAGTACTGTAATCGCTTTTATTTTATTTAATTTTTTTTAAGCTGGCAATTAAGAAAACAACAAGGCCCTTTTAACTATTTAATTGCGGGCAAATAATATATTATTAATTTTGTTACTTATTAACTAGTTTTTGTTAATAACTTAGTTTTTTAACAAACGTATAATTTATAATACTTTAGTAAAAGTTTATAAATAGGAAGGTTTTATTTGTTAATTTTAAATTAAGCTAACTTACTTTTTATATTATTGGCTTTAAAAGTATTTACGTTTGGTTTTATTTGCTAAATATTATTATTAACAATTAGTAAGCTTAAACGTTAAATTAACTTATGGGTGTACGTACGCTTGGTTTTATTTGCTAAATGCATTTTAAGAAAAACTGAATTTTTATTAAACATTATTAGTTGTGTATACGCTTGGTTTTATTTGCTAAATAGTATTTTATTAATTATTGCTATTTTTTATATTAAGCTTTATTTTATTTGCTTTTTAGCTGTGCTAGCAGCTTATTACTGCACTTAGTTATAATAAGCTAATGATTATAGTTTTTTAAATAACTTTGGTTTAATTATATTGTATTAAATTTATATTTGTTTACTAGTTTATTTAAAAATATTTTGCCTAATTTTGTTATTATTTTTTGTTTTATGTTTAAAAGCATTTTGCATTTAATTTTATTTAAAAAACTTGAATTTTTTTAAATTTGTTTTGTGCGCAAACAAAAAAAGTGGAATAATAGGTAAAAAAAGTGCGGAGTAAAAAAAATTTTGTATTAATTAAGCAGGTATTGTGTGCGTATTGCAAAAATAAAAATAAAAACTTAATTAAATTAAATATAATATATGTTAAACGATTAAAAAGAATTATATTACAAATTTATTATTTTATTATTAATTAAAAACTTTATATTAGAGTTAAAAAAGGCAAAGTTAATATTTATGTTAAACTAGGATTTTAAGACTTTGTAAAATGCGGAAAAGGCGCTTAAAATGGCTAGCGCTAAGGAATTAATATTAAAAAAACTATTGCTTGTTATTACTGTTTGCAAGCAGCGATTAAGTACTAAAGTTAAATAAGCGAACGCTAAAGATAGCTAGCTATTAATGTTATATATTTTAATAGCAAAATTGTTAGCAAAAGCTGGTTTGTTTATATTTGTTATAAAAAAAAAGAATTTGGATTATAATTTTAAAAAAAAAATTTTAGTTATTTAGCAGCATTTAAATTTTAAGCAATATTTGCTAAATATAAAAACAATTTTAAAACTTGGGAATTTATTGCTGCAAAGTTTAAAAATTAAACTAATTAAAACTTTATTATTGCTATATAATTATAGGCAGTAATTATAAACGCGGCAATAATGTTTTAAATAGTTTACGTTATAAACAATATTATTAAAGAAATAGTTAAAGGCATAAGCGTGTAGCAAAAAATGCTAACGGAGTTAGTAAGCGGGGATAAAAGCAAAAGCAAAGCTATTATAAAGCTACAAAAGTTTGAAAAACTTAGTTTTTGTAATAAATAGGTTAGACTGTTGTAGTTTAGCAATTAGTAAATTTGTTAACAAGGGGAAGTAATTAATTTATAGAGCAACTTGCTATATAAAGGGTTGGCTTTGTTAAAATAACTTAGTACAAAAGAATTTTTTGCTGTTATGCTAGCTTTACGTTTTATTTATTATTTAACGATTTTAGCAGCACTTAGATTAGCTAGCAACTTTTATAAATTTAATAAAGAATTTATAATAATAAGAATTGGAATAATAATGCTGTTAAAACAATTAGAAGCATTAAAAAGGTTATAGTTTGTGTAAGCATTATTAATGCAAATAATAATAATTAAAACTTTTTTATTTTTTTTTTTGCTGCAAAACATTTTATGTTTTTAACGCTTTTTATAATAAAAGGGCGTTAAAAAGTAAGGTTTGCTAATATAGCTTACAAAAGTAATAAGTTTTTAGTGCAAAATATTAAAGCCGGTTTAAGCGAGCAGCTTTTAAATTAAAGCATAAACTAAAACAGTTTTTTAAAATATTTAACTATATATTAATAGTTGGATAAAGCTTGTTATTAAGTAAAAAAAAAGTTTTAAGCTGGAATAGTTTAACGAAATAAAAACATTATTAAAGATAAAGCTGTTTATTTAGCGGACATTTAGGCAGCTATTAAAAGATGCTTTTATTTTAATAATATATTTAAAACAATTTTAATTTTAATAATTTAAACTTTTTTTATAATAAAAGTAAAGCTAATTGTAATAGCAAACAAAACCTACGATTTTTTAGAAAATAATTTTGTAAACTACGTAAATTATGCAAACTATGCGAACTATAGGAGCTAGCTTTTTTATTGAAATAAAATTAAAAAGGATTAACTTTTATAAAATTAGCAACGTTAACAAAAGGGTTTTTAAATCGTTTTAAACAATTAAACATTAGATTTTTTAATTTTAACTGTAAAGATTTAAACAATATAAAAATGGTGTTTAAAAGCAATAAATTTATTTTTATAAATGTTTTTTGCTTTGTAAAAAGAATTGATTTATTTAAAAAAAATTTAAATATTGTTAAAGTTAATAAACAATAAATATTTGGGCTTTTTAACACTTTGTTGCTTGGTGCTGCTGTTATATAGTAAAATATTAAGTTAATAAGCGTTAAATAATAAAACTTAAAAGCTAAAAAATTAAACGCTATATTAAATGTATTAATTAAACGTTTTATTATGCAACTATTAGCTGCTATTAAAAAGTTTAATATTATTAAGTTTATATTGCAAAATATTGTTTAAAATAATGTGTTTATAACAATATATATTTAAAAAAAGCTAAAATAAGCTAAAGCTATAAAAATATTAAACAAAAATAATTATAACTAGAAAAAAATAATAATTATTATTTAGGCTAATATAAACTTTAAAATTAAGAATTATTTGTTTGCGCTTAATAGTTATAAAACATTAGCATTTTATATAATAATGATTACTAAATAAAAACTTATATTTATAGCAGCTGCAAAAAATAAATACCTTTAGGCTAAAAAAAAAAAAAATAAATCTAATAAGCGCAAGAAATTTAATAAAAAAAAAGTGTTAAAAGGTAAAAAGCTATTGTAAAAAAAGAAAGGCTACAAAAAAAAAAAAAAGAAGAAATAAAAAAAAAATAAATATAAAAAAAAAAAAAAAAGATTTTGCTAATGCAATATAAAAGTTTAATTTAGATTTGTTTTTATTTAAAAAATTTAATTGTTTTTTTATATTAAAATTTAATAGCAAATTAAATAATGCATTTATAATTATGAATTATAATGTTATATGCAAATATTATAATATAACGTTTAATTTAGCAAAAAAAAGAGATTAGTATGCCTAACAATATAATAAACAAGCTATTAAAGTTATTATTAACTTATTTGTTTTTAATTTTATAAATTATATGTATAAATGTTGTTGCACCTTTTTTAGCTTATAAAACAAGTTATTTATACGTTTGCAGTTTTGCTAAAAAACAAACAATATATTTGTATATAATAAAACATTTAATATAACTTATAATATTTTTAACAGTATTAAATAAGCGCAAATAAAAAAAAATAATAAGTTAATACTGCTATATTTGCGTAAAGCTTTAGCAAAACTTTATAGCACAAATAAATTAATAAGAAGTAGCTGAAAATATTTATATTTAAAAAGAATAGTGCAAAAAAAACTTATAAAAAACAATATTATAATATGTGTTAATATAAGTGCTAAACAAAACATAATTAATAGCAAAGTATTAAAGCATTTTAAACATACTTTAAAAAAGCGAAACGAAAAAATAAAAAGATTTAAAAGCAAAAAATATTTTTATTGTACTAAATAAGTAAAGTTTAAGTTTTATTTGCTAAAATATAATAATTATAAGTTTTTAGTACTAATAAAATACAAAAAAAAAAAAAATAGCTTATTAATAAAGATATAAAACTTGTAATGCTATTAAAAACTGTTACAATCGTGTAGAATGCCTTACAACATTGTATTAATGCTATAGACTAAGATTTTAAGCTGAAAAAAAAGAAAAGAAAAGGGACAGCGAAGCTTGCGATCTCTCAGAATTGGATATAGTACAATTACCACTTTGTGGGTTGTGGTCCGTGCGTTCCTTATCGATATAACAGTCTGGTGGTGGTCTGTGCGTTACAAAAACAATGTTTTTAAAACTAAAAAGAGTTTTAATTAATTATAAACAAAAAAAGATTACGTTTACAAATATTATAAACTTTAAAATCTTGTTTTAAATATATTTTAAAGCTTATTTATATATTTGCAAAGTAATATTATTAAAGGACGTTTTAATTAAACTTAAAAAGATTATTTAAGCATTTGCTTAATATAAGCTATTGTTATTAGATTATAACTTTAAGTTTAAGCTTTGCTACAAAAATAAGGTTGCTTTATTAATAAAATTAACAACATTTTGTGCAGTAGTTATAACGAATTTGTTAAAAAAAATAAAGGTTATACTTAAAAAAATAAAAATAAAAATAATAAAAAAACAAAAATATAAACAAGCTAAAAAAAAGTTTTGAAAAAGATTTATAATAGCAATAATAGTAGCTGCAGGCTTGTAAGCTGCTAATGTAAGCATTAGTTTTTTAAAGCTAGAATTTATATATATAAAAACAGAAACTATATTAACAGATTTTAATCTGCTTACTACAATTAATATAAATCAAACAATACTTTTAACTCTTATTTTAAAAGCTATAGCAACAAATTAGTATGTATATAATTGTGCAAACAAGCTTAACTTGGATATAAAGGAAGTAGTAAACCTAGCAAATATAATAAATGTTTTAAAACAAAGTAGTACGCTAACATATAGCGTAGTAAAAAGCATAATTAGCAATATAATGTTTGATATAGTTAGTAAAAGCGCTAATTAAAAGTATAACCAAATAAAAACATTAAAACCTAAAATTTAAAAAATTGTATTAACTTTAAAAATTAAAAAACTAATAAAGTTAAACAAAGTTATTGCTTTAAATAGTTAATTAATTTATATAAAAAGTAATATTATTGCTAAAAAAATTTTAACATTTGTAAAAAAAATATTAAAAATATAAAAAAATTAAGGCATTATTAACATTTTAAAGGACAAACAAATAAAAATATTTTTAGTAAACAATTAAAATTTAACAAAGTTGAATATACAACTGTACTTATTAAGTGTTAAAAATAAAAAAGTATTAAATATAGTATTTAATAAGCTGTATAAGCAAAAAAAAATAAAATAAGTTAATAAGCTTTTACTTTTTACGCATTTTATTTTTGTAGTATGGATATAAAAGAAAAAAAAGCTGCATTTTAAGCTAGTAGTGGATTTAAAAACATTAAATAAGGTTGTTGTGCTAAACAGCTATTTATTGCTATTGTAATTAAAAGTAATAGCTTTTATTTAAAGAAAAGAATATTTGACTATAGTTAATGCTACTGCTTTTTTTTATTAACTAGGTATGCATTTAAATTATAAAAACAGATTTATTATAGTTAGCTTTAAAAGCTTAAAAAAATCTAAAGTTATATTAATAAAGTTTTAAAATTTGCTAATATATGTTTAGCAATTTATAAACAAATTGCTTTTTATATATAAGGATTATTGTTAAACATTTATTAATAATAATATTATTTTTTTTAAATATAAAAGCTAATTATATAAAGCATTAAAAAATTATTTTTGAATTGTTTTATAATAAAAGCATTTTTTTTTTACTTAAAAAGTTTTTTTTAGGTTATTTATTAGTAAAATTGTTAAGCTTTTAAATAAATGTTTTAAAAATGTTAATAACAAATAAAAAACTAGCAGCATTTTATAATCTGTAGTTTTTTAATTAGTTAAAAGCTTTAAAGAAGTACTTTATAAGCATAGGATTTTTAAAAACATTGTTGCTATATTATGTGCAATTAGCTAAACTTTTTTAAAAATATAAAACAATGTTGTTAAACAAAAAACAAAAAGTAGGGCGTATTAACAACATTAGTAAGCGTTAGGCTTATTATTATATAACGTTATTTAAACTAATATAAGCAAAAAAAAAGTTTTTTTAGGCTATTTAGGACTTTATATGCAGATATATAATGTTGTATTATTATAATTTAAAAAAAACGTTATATATATAAGTGGATGCATTGTTAAAAAAAAGGTTTAACATTATAATGTTTTATATAAAAAATAGTTATAACTAGTAAAAAGAAAATATTATATTAAATACATAAGTATTATTAGTTATATTTTTTAATAAATGCTTGTTTAATGCTAAAATGTAATATAGTTTATTAGAAATAAAAGTAACGTATGTAATATAAACATACAAAAGATTAAAAACAATAATAAAAGCATTAAAAAAGCTGGTAATAGTTTTAACAGACTATTTAATAACAAAAGAAATACTAAATTAAATAAATTTAAACATTATATTAATAGATTAAGCTAATAAAAAGCTAGTTAATACTTTAATATATTTTTTGCAGTATGGCTTGCAAATATATTACTTGCTAAAAAGATTGAACTATATATTAAATGCTTTAAGCAAACTAAAGAATATTAAAGATTTAATAGATTTTAAAAGGAATATAAAAAGGTTAAACAAGTTAGCAGTTTTAAATAAAATTTAGAACGCGATTATTAAAAAAAACTATAAAGTAGGCATTACAACAGTAATAATAAATAATAAAAAGCATAAAGCTATTTTAGCTAATTATAATAAAAACTTTAAGTATAAGCGTATTTTAAAAACAATAAAAAAGGATTATAAAAACGTAGTTAATTTTAAACGTTTTAGCTATTTATTTTGTATTAGCAAAAGGCTTTTGTATAATGTTAATTAAAAAAAAAGGCAAAAGCTATGTATGCTTAAGGGCTAAATTAATAAATTTTTAAGCATAGCTTAACGTTATACACAAGCACATGTTGTACCATAAGCACATGTCGCACTTTTTTATACTTTTTATACGCTAATTTAAATAACTTAATTATAATACATACAAATCTTTTTAATTAATCGGAATTATTTTTATTAAAAGTTTTTACTTTTGCTTAATAAGTTTGCGCATTATGTTTAGGCTTGCTGCAAATACTACAGCGCTTTTAACTTGTTTGCACTTTTTTTGCTAAACAATTACTTTTAGCTTTATTACTTAATTTAACTACTTTATTATTTTTAAATTTTTGTAAAATTTAAGCATTTTTTATAATAAAAAGTTTTTATTTTAAAGTTGTATGTTTTTAGTTTTGTAACACTTATTTAAAATATAGTTAGTTTTTTAAAGCTTTTTGTTTTTTTAGCGCAAAAAGGCGTTTTTATATATTAATTTCTGCATAACTTTTATAATCAAGTTAATAAAATTTAAAATTTTTATTAAAAAGCTTATTTTAAAACATTAAAAAAAATTAAATTAAAAAGTTAAAATTTATATAATAAATAAATAAGCATATAAAACATAATAATATTATTAAACTAATAATATTTTTTAAATTTTATTAAATAGTAGCTTTTATAACTATTAAAAATTAAAAAACAATAACTATTTTTTTTATAGTTTTTAATATAAATATCGAAATGTTTTGCTTATTTAATACTTATTTTATTATTAATTTAGCTATTATTTAAAAATTTTATAACTTATTTTGCTAATAAAATAGTGTTGCAATATTATAACGTAAAATAAACTTTGTTTACAAAAATAATATATAGTAATATTATTTAACTTTAAGAATTAATAGCTTAACGTATAATACAAGCTATTAAAACACATAAGCTACTAGAACATATAAGCTACCAAAACACTTTTTTACACTTTTGTACGTATAAATTAAATAATTTAACCATAATATATTAAATTAATTAAATTTAATTAAATATATTATTACTAAATGTTTTTATAGCATTTTAATAAATTTGCGCATTATGCCCAAGCTTGCTATATGTTTTATATTTTTGTACGCGCGCTGCATTAGCTTTTGTATAACAATTACCTGCACGTATTTTATTTAAAATTTGCGTTTTAACAGCTTGTTCAATTTTAAAATTTTGTTTTTACTATAACGCATCCCCTAATTGACCGGATCACCCAATTAACCGGATCACTTTTTTTGCTATACAAATATTGTCCGTGCGTTATCACGTGATAATTTAATAACTTTACTAGTTTTTACTTTATAAACTAATAAAA